>JAQGAS010000284.1:0-65354 GCA_034686365.1 Pachymerium ferrugineum | reverse complement strand
CGTGTTCAGCGCCCTTTAATTACCCCTAAAATCGACATCTCGTAAAAATACCGACTATTCCATTATAACGAACTTTTTCCGCGAGAAGTTTATCAGGAAGAATTGAGCATTCCATTTGTTAAATTGGTATGAGGACATTGGAGCAGTTATTTCTACGCTTTTAGGCCTCTCCGTTCTTTCATTTTTGAACATCGCATTGAAGACCGTAAGGGGCCGCTTGTACCCATTAGGTTGTTAAGATTAAACCTACCACAATATTCTGCTTGTCAATGCAAATAAAGTTCAAAATTTGCTAATATAATGTTTTACCCTAATGGTTTTATTCTAATTCTGTATTGTGTGTACTGACGTTTCAATTTCTTTTAAGTCTGCTAAGATTAGTACTGAGATTATTATTATATGTTCGAATGTTGAACCTGTCCTTTTTCACATTACCAACACAGTCACAGAGCTTCTTATCTCTACTTAATTCCGTATGATCTTTCCACATGTGCGTGTACCTTTCATCCAAATCTCTGAGACTTACCTCTATTACTGTCAAATCATCTCGATTTTCCAATGCCATTCGAATAGGATCGTAGGGTGGTAAATCCATTGGATAGACACTAATAATGGCATCTCGTATAAAGGAAAGTACATTTTCAATAGCGGCAATGGATAGGCACACTCCGTCATTTGCTTGTGTCTCTGAAATTGCTGCTCTAGCTTCCTTGACTGTCTTCCACAACACTCCCGACATCTTTTCATTTAGCCTTTTTCCATTCCTTTTTCCCTCGGAGTCTTCAGTTTCTACCCAACCTCCAAGCGGAATGCATTTATCATCATACTCATCTTTCAACTGTAATTTCTCGATCAGCTCTTCAGACAATCCCTGCATATTTATTTGGTGGTAGAGAAGGCCCGTAATAGATCAAATTCTCTATCTCCAAACAAATTCTTTCCACTTTCTTTCTCCCATTGTAAAGATATTTGTTAAGATATTTAGGGGAATTATAAATTACACTTCTGTGCCAACTGAAGACATGCTAGCAGATTTGTTTACAAAAGCACTTTCAATGGATGAAGTTCAAAAATGTTTGGATGGCTTAGGACTGGTCAAGAGAATTTACAAACGAGGGAGTGTTAAGATTAGTATTGAGATTATTATTGCCTAGATTGATGATGTATTGCAAAACAACTTTCTCTTATAACCACACTATTAATTGTAACTAACAAAAATATAAATTGAATTTTCCACTTACGTTATAATGTAGCACCAACAAACGCAGGATGTGGACCAGTTAGGCAACCGGAAAATATAACTTCTTCAACAGCGATTTTCTTCGTCCAATTCTTGATGTATAAATCATAACCAGAAACACTGCATATGACGGCTGTTTTAGCTGTTACATTAGTTCGCATTTTAGTGTTCATCTCGAATTGGTGCCGGTAAAGCTGCCGAACCATTTCATAATGTTCGCCTGCAAGCTGCAATATCAATGTTAATTTTAAAAATTGACTTTTACATTTTCATGTTTCTTTACTTTTCACTCACACTCCTGCGCGGATTTATAATTCATTCTCATCTTTTATGTTGGGACCTATACAAAGTAAATGCTAAGCGTGAGAATTTCCTTATGTAATATAAAATCAAATCAACTTTGGAACATTACCGCGCGTGTTGGAGGGTTAGGCTTAAGCGATTAAGTTACTTACATTTTTCTATTTCTTTCCGCCTTTGTGTCAATTAGTCACAGCCTAATTACATTACTGATGCCGCATATTATTAAAAAATCACTTAAAGGAGGACGGAATGGAATTTAATAACCATTTAATCAATAAAGTTTGATCCCAGCCAGTAAACCCCACTTGATCATGGCGCTCCGTCATCATCCTCATTTTGGTCTTAAAGCATTGTGGGATTGATTTCCCTTTCGCATTTTTTCTCTTCTTAAATACATTTATATTTAATTTTTATACTTATATATAAGTTACTGTTTCTTCTCATATTCTATTTTCCTATAGATAAACGTCACTAGATACGTTTTCATAGGTTCCACCTTTTCTTACAAGAAATCGGCTTCGGGTTTTATAAGCAACCTCATTGCATTGGATTCGTGAAAACAGATTTGTGGTAAAACAGACGTGAATTTATTCTTTTTGTGTTTACACACTAAAAAACTGTATATTTTAGATGGAAAACTATACAAAAGGTGAAGTTATCGAAGAGAAAGACGAAAAATTGCCCTTTAAAAACCTAGATGACAATTTTATCCACATGAAAGTTCGAGCAGGAAGCAAAATAAATCATATTATTGGTTCTGCGATTACACAATTCAAGGTTTGTTAATGTTATAAGTAATTAAACAATTTTGTAATGTTTAACTTTCGCAGGAGGACGCAGTTAAGCAAATTGTTTTTAGCGGCACAGATGGTGCGATCCCAAAAACGATTTCTTGCGTTGAGATTATGAAAGGAAAACACAAAGTAATAAACAAAAATTATTCGATATATTACAATTAATATCCATTAAATTTTAGTCTATATATCAAATCACTCGAATAGGAAAACGAAGGTGAGAAAATGTGATAAAACACGTTATAAGTATCGTAAAAATAATTGTTTTTATAGGATTGAAGAAATTTGGGAACCGAAAATAGAAGGTCTAGATAGATTAAAAGTCAATAGAGACATTCCTTCTATCCACATTTTATTATCCAAAGAGAGTTTGGATGAAAGCGAATTAGGGTAAATATTTAAGATGAAACTGTACTTTTGTACGCGTAACTTTTGTCTGAATTTGTAGATATCAACATGGAAAAACTTGTTCAATATTACGTAAAAATTCATCGAAACCAGAGACAGATATAAAAACAACTTCACGAAAAACAACCATACGTCCAGCAGGAAAAAAACGCAAGCAAGAGACGTGAAAGTGTTCTCCTGCGATTGATTAAAAATCTATCTCATGAACTATATGATCAATAAAATATTTATAGTATATAATTATAACTTAACTGATCATTGTCAATTTCTTCGCCATCATTAAAATTATTTGTGTACTCACATGCTGTCTCCAAAGTTGCAGATTCGAATCGCGTCTCTTTACTTTCACTGTAGACATATCCCTGTAGGGATTAACTGGTCAACATTCACCATCAAGTAACTTTGTCATCTCAACATTTCATTCATTCATTCCTATCCTTATATATAAAAAAATTTCACTGATTTTAAAACAAAAGAAAACTTTTTGGAAACAAATATAGTAAAAACCAATTTACCAGTGGAATTCATTTGAAGAAAGAATTTAAATATTACACCAAACTGTTTTAAAAGAAAGAAAGTAAAGTAAAACAAATTACTTTAGCATCTGATTTTGTTCATGTATACAATCTGAAATGAAAATTATTGCAATATTTTTAATTCAAAATATTACAAATTTAAACCATATCGAACAGTACAATATCATTGGCAGAAAAAAGTTCTTACATAATTATTCATCGTAATCCTTTTTATACACAAAATTAACTAAATAATTATTTTCTTTTAAGTAAGATTTAATAATATTTCTCTCACCAACCGGGATAGAATTTAAAAAATCGGAAAGTGTAAGATGTCGTAAATTGTTTTCCATCTTCAACAATTCCATTATAGAAACTATGCTCACAGGACAATCAATGGAAAAAGAAGTTAAACTTTTTAATGGATTAATTTCGCGTAACACACTAATCATTACATCATCATTAATCTCTGTGCAACTAAATAGACTTATTTCTTCCAGCTCCAAACAGTGTTTGAGCAAAAATTTCAATTGAGGGATAGAAATTGTACTGTGGGCAAAATCCTCTATTACAAGCTTTTGCAGTTTACTGAAAGGCTTTTGGTTACGCCTTATTTCTGGATCGTTTAATGGCAAATGTGTGACACAACTTAAATTAAAGTCCTTCAAATTAGGGCAAGCGAATCCGATTATATCTAATATAACCTCAGCATCGTTTATCATGAGACTCGTTATATTTCCCACTTCCCCCCACTGTTTAATTGTCGTCATTTGTGGTTCAAAATCACTATCACTCATACCATCAATGCTCATATCAAGATGTAAACCACATTCTTTTAACTTCGCTATATCTTTTTCAAACCTTCTATCCATTTCTACGGACAAACTGTTTAAATCTGGGCAGCATTTCGTTATGAAATTTAAAACACCATTTGTAAGGTCTTCCATATGCCACATCTGCGAGATTTCGCAAAGTTGAAATGTTGGATGTTCACCCTCATTCAAATCTTGGAATAATTTCTTAAACGCCTTGATAATTTCATAGTCAAAAACCTTCAACTGCTTCAAATTCTGCAGTGCAATTATGCAACCATCAGGCGTTACTCGGCAATCCTGGCCGAATTTTAAATACTTGAGTTTTGAACCTTTTGATTTTGATAGGCAAAACCTGCGAATGCCTTCATCAGTTATTTTACTACATTTCAAAGTTAAACTTTCGAGTTTTGGACAATGGTCTCCTAGAGCCTCAAATATATCATCATTCACTGAGTTTTCTTTGGTTATTTTTAGGACGACGACATTTGGAATATTGACGGTAAAGGTGAGGAAATCTTGGTGCGTCCAAGTTCTAGTAGTGTTACAAATGAAGTGTGTCAAACTCTGTAGAAAAAAATGATTGTACTTTGAATTCTGAATTATTTTGGATACGTACATTACTCGTTTTTAATACTGCATTCAGCAGATCCGAGTACAAGTACCGACCTTGTGGCCCTTGTAAATTCAATTTAAAATCAAACTTAAGACATAAACGTGTAATGTTTTGTCTGATTAAGCGGATTTTATCCACATCTGATATGCGCAGTGATTTCTCGGTGGACGCGAACAAGTCATCGTCATCCTTTGGAAATCGAATCATATCTTCCAAAATATTAGTCGCTAAATAAAAATAAAGTTTTATAAAATAGTATTAACTTTAAAAGAGAAATACTTACGGATAGAGTGCAATTCACTCGTTGCATATTTTGTAATGTTCTTTATGATTACATGAACACATAACTGTTTCAGAGAGTCTATTTGCCTTCTTCGAGGCATTTTAAAAGACAGTAGAAAATAAAAAAAAAAAAACTTGTAGTAAATTATAACTGTGATAATCAACTTAAATCCGATTTGTATTACACTCGAGACAAGGGAGCTGACATATTGGATTTTGGTGGCGCGATCAGCTGATGAATCCAGTTACATTCTTGAATATTGTTGGTGCACGTGCTACTCAAATACGAAAAAAAACACGAAGCTTCATACTGCTTCAAATGAATTTATTTCCCAGAAGTTTAACACTGTACAGAACTATTTTACAAAAAATCATAAGTTGCAACAGAATACCACAACCAACTTAATACTGCAAGACATATCAACATTTGTTTCGGAGAGAGAAATAAAAATTATAAAAAGATATGCTCTCTTCCCACATCAATCAACCCTCACACAAACATTCAATCTTTAAACACTAAAAAGTCGGTTCTTATTATCTCTTTTAGTCTACAAATCATTAACAACTACATTATTAATCTTCATACAAGAATATACTTTCATTATTGAGCACACACCTGAACAAAAATATTATCAACTGACTGTACAAAGAAGAAACTTTGAATTAGTAAAATAGAAGTCTGCATACAAACAAAAAAATATTTCAATCTTTTTAAAATCTCTTACAACTTGAAAAATAGTGTCATTTCAAAAAATTACATGGAAGGAATCAAATTTTCACCTTCAATATTGAGAGAAAAGTAATTGAGGAATGACTTGGAAAAATCTGAAGGCAAAGCATCATCTCATTATACAAGAAAAATGATTAATATTGCCATTTTAAAATATTCAAAGTATTGAAATGACACGAGATCTAAAATTAATTAAACACTAAAATTTTCCTCTTACATAGACCCATGTTTTTACAGAACTACGACAATTATAGAAATTTGAATTAGTCATAATTTTAATTTATAAGACCTAATTACAGCTAATCAAAAATTAATTAAAATAGTTACTATAAACACTAATGGAATGTAATATAGATTTACAAACAAAAAAATAGTTTCTATATTGCTAGTTCATATTATATTGCCAAATTATAACTAATTAACTAATATAAAGTTTTTTTAAATATCTAATTAACATCAACAATGTTTATGGAACATTTAAAAAGGTTAAAACCTCTGGTTAATATTTCAAACATTAAACTTTGAAATGTAATTCTCTGATTAATTAATTTTTTTTTTTTTTTGTTTTTATAATTTTACAACCAATTTTCATTGCAATGGTTTTTATCAAACTTTAAATCTTATTTTTTTTCTCAAATGAATCATACACCGTAATGAGAGAAAAAAAAATTTATACAAAAATTAATTCTTCCAAAAAATGAGTATTCTCACAAAATGGAATGCTTTCAATTAAAAGAAGAAAAAATATTCTTAGGAACGAAAATATTCACAACTTAAAAAAAAATATTTCATACTAAGTACAATCACGAACAATCGTAATTCCAACTGATGAAACTCTCACTTTGCGAAAAAATCTGAGCAGCAAATTGCATCCATGGACATGGCACAAACCCATTGCATTTGTAAGGCACACTTGTACAATTAAAAAAAGTAAAGAGAGAAAAAAAATATATTCTTTCCATAACTGAGTTAGTAATAAAATAAACATCCAACCAGAAACGTTGTGAAGAAAAGAAATTAGTACACCGGGACTGGAGTTTGAAGTGATTCGCCGTAACTAAACGAAAAACAAAAATTGTGTTACGTTTACAGTTCGTCCCGCAAGGTGGTGCTGTCGACCAATGAAATGAAGACTGAATAATTTTTTAGCCAATCTCTATAAGGATGACGTAATCGAGATTCTTCCGAGTGATTACATCATCCTTTGCTATGATTGGCTAAAGGAATTTACAGGGCCAATTTTACTAAGGATATATTTACCATTTATGACGTCACCTAAAAATCGTATGGAACTCGAGCAAAAGATATTCGATGATTTGGTTTTGAGTCATGACATCCAATGCTAAATTACTTGATTCCACTTCTGCCCACATCAAAGTGGGCCCAAATACAATGGCCATATTCTGAATATGCATTCGATTATGGTCACTGTATTCCGTCACTCTAAAAAAACAGAAATTATAAATTAAAACAATTTATAATAATCTTTAAAACTCCAATGAAAACCTCAATAAATGCTGCAAAAGAAATTTCAAAGTGTTGTAATTGGGTCGTGGTAAAGTAGCTATGAGGTCTGTAAACCTCTGAAGTTTTACCGTCCGTTCTGGTATCACTACAAAAATTTACGAATTATTAAATTCCTATTAAAAACAATTTTCATGCAAAAATCTTACTGATTGCCGTTAGAAATCTTTCAAATGTTCTATACGGTATAAGAGGTTCTTTCAACTCTCGAAAGAACATCTTCAACGCTCCTGTTAAAACATGAACGTCCTCTTCGACTTCCAAACAACGTAAATTGTCCTGATTCACTTGGAATCTAATTTTCTGTACTTGTGATAAGTTACCACTGGCGCGGTATAGTCCATCCGCTTTCATATCTGCAAGAAAAAAATCGTTTAATGTCTCATTAAAATTTAATAAAAAATTTGTTTACCATTCTCTTCAATGAGACTAACACACTTTTGTACAAACCGAGGAACCATTGTTTTTTCCCTCGTACATAAATTCTGTAGGTAACAGCCAAAAACAGGTTCCTCTGCAAAAATATGATTCAATTAAAAATTCCTTTAAAAATTTGTGGGTGTAATAATAACCTTTAATAATTCCTTTTTCTCTAAGACTTTCCATCGTTGGCCTCCGGAGGAAAAAATTAAGTAGTTTGTCTTTAATTTTCATCTTCCGTTCGGCAGAGGCCAAATCGAGTTCCTCCGCACTGACAGACGTTTTAAATTCTACAAATTGATATTTATTAGTGAGTTGTTGCTTCTTTTATAATTTCTCTTTTCGTACTACGAGTTAGTTTGTACGATTTTTTGGTTTCGTCAGGTGATGACAACTCTCCGTCGTGATTATTCATATTTGGTGGTGAGTTTAAGGAATAACCAGATGGCTAAAATTAAAATTAAAAATTGTAGTTGACTGCAGTTTTTTTTAGAAATTTATTTACCAATTTCATGATGGCACTACGTATGGCTTCGAACCATTCTTTACTTGTCTGCGCACAATCATCTTGTAGTAAAATTTGTAAACCAAGAACGGTGCTGATCTAAAAATAGAAAATTTTGTATTATAAATTATAAATTAATTTTAAATTAAAGAAAACTTACTTGGAAAACATTTTTTCTACTCGATTTGTCAGGTTTCCATTCGACTAGTGCACCAGCTAAATCGATACAAATTTCCGGTTTACTAGATGAATCTGGTTTCTGTAATAAAAATTTCATTATAAAAGAATCTTTAAGACACAAACAGTTCCAAATTTTACCACTTGTGCACACTTCATATCTTTGTAAAAAAGAAGAAAAACGTCGGATAAAACTATAAAAGACTGGGACCAACTTTTTCTGAAAAGAGTAGCAAGATTAAACATTTTCATTGAAACTTTCGGGATCTTAAAGGGGCAGTAAACCCTTATTTTACATAAATGTAAAATGAGTATGTAAAATGAGTCTTCAGTATCAGTTGGTTCCAAATAACCATTTATTTTAAAATTTATTTCAGTTGGCATCAAGCAACAACCACACATTAAACTAAAGCAGACGCAAAGGTGGCGCCACCTTTACGCAACTAACCGAAAAATTGTAAAATATAGTGTGCACAATCAATCAGAAAAATATTGCTCTGAACCTATTCTACTGGTTACGCAGCATCACGTGACTGAAGAGAACTAATTTTTGACACAACGGTCTACTGCCCTTTAAACTAATAATTTTATATACCTCAACTTCTTTCCTCCTTCAACAACTTTTGTTTTATTTAAAATACCCTGTCTTAGGGTTTTCAAAAATCCACCATATTGTTGACACCACTGCTGCCCAGAATAATTTCTCGGTAATGTAGAAGATCGACTTCAAAATAAAACTTAAAAATTAATTTTCTGCACATAATTCAAACTTAATATTCTTTTATTTTACTTTGAATCGGGTAGGACCATCGAACGGGCTTTGAGCCTACGATCAGCCACCGATGAAGGACGTAAATGAGCAGTCATTCGGCGAGGCTGTGGGCTTGTGATAGGACTATCCCCCGGACTGAAAACCACATCAGAAGGCGAACTTGCAGTCGACAGGGACAATTCATTTTTTTTTCCATTTTCACTCTGCAAGTATAAGGTAGTAAAACATTTCGTAAACACGTCATCATCAATTTGAGATGACATCACAACAACATGGCGCCGAAACTCGATACTCGCTTCAACATTTCAGATGACAACAATCTATTACATTTTGAAACAAATTTAAAAAATTGTATCTCAATCGATTGCCTCCATTTAGAGGTAATAACCACAAACAAATTTCGGTAAAAAAAATTAATAATACCTCAGCTAGTACGACCTCTGGTAGCTGCCAAAACGACTCGCAAGCATTTTCCTTATAATAATATATCCTTCCTTGTGAATCCGTTGATGAATACCACTACAAAATAATAGAAATCAATAAAACACAGCACAGAATATTGAATAAAAATTTGATTTGGCAAATTGTATTATCATCGACAATCATCTATTTCCTGAATACTGCTATCAACCAACAACTTCCTGACTTACAAATTTTCGCATACCACAAGTTTATTCTGAGAAATATTTACCTTTTCTTTGGTTATATCATTTACAAAGCAAATTTCTCCAACTTCTTCGTCGAATGATTGAAGCCAACCTGCTGGTAATGCCAGAGAAGTAGTGCTGGGAAAAGTAGGGCTTATGGATGATGAATCGCTTCTGTCAGGCCATGGACTGCTATCACCACTGCTACATGAACTCATCTATTAGCAAAACAAATATAGATAAATATTAGATTAGTGGATGAATGTTGTTTTCAATTTTAACAGTTACCAGAATAGATAAATATAATTATTTTTAGTAAAGGTTTATTAACTCCAAATTTGCCATTTAAACTGAGATTATGACTGGATTTAGATTGTTTTAACTTTGAAATAAAGATAACAATGACAGGCAAATTAATTGGTGGTAGTTTTGAGTAGTACTACTCAAAACGAAAAATGCTGTTAAGGATTAAAGATCACAATCCCCTGTTCATATAATTAACTAAGGTATTAAACCTTTTCATTTCTATTCAACTTTATGACACAATAAACTGCTAATAAATTTTATTGCAGAAGGCAAACCAACATTTTGCTAATCAGTTGTTATGAATGCTAATCAGTTGAATTTCCTAAACTCTATCTCTCTGTGTGATTGGCTCGTATGAATTCTTACAGAAAATAAGTAAGCTATAAAAATGTGACTACGCATATCGTCATATTAGGACACTATCGCATAAGATTAGTTCACACCAGACTAAACGTGACTCGTCTCAATGGATCCAAATGACATTACCGGATAAGTAGCGATTACGTCACACCATTAAAATTACGTTAAGTGTGAACAATTGTGAAACGCTCTTTTCTAGAGTGATTTAAGCGACTTCATATCCCTCTAACTCCCTCGTATTGAGTTTTGAGTTTTAACGTAACTTAACTTATTAAATTCTGTAAGTGGCATTGCGCAAACTCCCTATTAAAACGAAAAACATTCAACATTTATCTTATTCTTTTAACAATTCTTAGTATCACAATATTTGAGTCACCTTTTTATCTTAAATATAAGATTTTGTAATGGTCACAGTCATCACAAAAGTATGTTGAATAGAATTGATTTATATTATAATTATAGGATGTACAGAAAAAACAGTCATTCTGCGCATCCAGTAATTATTTTTGAAAAATGATTGCAAATATTGAAATTCCTTATAACTATTAATTTAAATGATTCCTAAGATTTTAATATTACAAAAAAACCTTAAAAGCTTTAATCAAATGTAATAACAAAATTAATAACTTTTTCACTTCGCCTTCTTGGAGGTTTCCACGATTTTTCACAAGTGACACTATTAAAATAATATTTTCTTCCATTTGGAGATTCGTACTCGGCCCAATTATTGCTAAGAATCCTTGTCGGTGAGTCTTTATCTGAAGGTGAGGGTGGAGTTGGTGGCGAATTTAGAGGAAGGTTCATATACACTGGATTCGTAGCACAACTCTATAAAAAAAACAAGGAAAAATTAAAATTCCGGGAAAAATATTTTTTACCACTTGAGAAATTTAATAAACACCATAATTTAAAAAAACCGAAACATATATTTAGCAAAAAAAAAAAAAAAACTCACACAACGCTGCAACCCATTCCTTTCACTGTAACTTACAACCAACATGTTCCACGTTTAATTTTTTTTTAAAACAAAATCTAAACTTCGAAACTGTGCTCTGCTCTATTTATCCAAAGTTAAAAAACCTCTCATTACAATAACCTACAGCCATCTTCCGCCTAGTATCATTCATGTCTAATGACCCGGAGAAATTGTAGTAGAACAGGAAAATAAAAAAGTAGACTCACTTTAGACACCTTCATTGGTCTAACATTTTTTTCATATACGTTTTTGTATTTATTCTCGTTCCTGGTAGAAATTATTTATTATTTTAAACTGTTTAGTGTTTTTTATAATGTAAACAAGTGTAAAATTTGTGAAAACAATAGGAATTGGAGACTTGCGGAGAGTAATCGGAGGAGATAAGAAGTGATCATTAGTTGCAATAAAAGTGTTTAAAAATAGAAACTGCTCATTGACAAATTTCACACATTTCATACCCAATTTCCTCTTTATGATGCAACTACATTTACAGATTTATTTAACTTTGTCGGCAGATGAAATGGAGTGGAGGATTGACTGAGTAAAAATGTTACAAGTTAATTTTGTTGAAAATTTATAGGGAATTCACTTTATTTAAAATTTAGTAATTGGCTGTTGGCATCATATTTATTCAGTTTGATAGCAGGGTGTGGAAATGTTCTGCCATAGATGGAAGGCTTAGCTAATTCTGTTGATTTCTATTTCTGGTTGTTGCCCAGTGCACTCAATGTAACATTGAAGCTATCTAGATAATACTACAGTCAAACTTCTGCATTTTATTACAGTTATAAAGGTCAGTCTGATTAACTGTAGAAAATATTTAGGTGTGAAGAGGCTTATAAGCTAATAAACAAAATAATTTTGTTTCTGTAGCTTAGCTGGACAACTTTTTCGGACACGGATAAGTTATGAAATGGAAGATGAGGGATGGGGTAGTGCCACAGAGTCTAAAGGGGAAGAGTTTCAAAGAATCAAACAGAATGTAACATGCTCTATGAAGAATATATCCGCTCTGTGTTGCATTCAATCAACACTTTTCAAATCACGAGTTGGCCAATAGTGCGGTATGGACAACTCCGAGCAGTGGATAATACAGCTCATAGATAAAGAACTGCATTTAAAATGTACATCATTAGCAGTGACAGAACCTGCTAAGATAAAAGAGTCGATAGACAACTCTGATGACTCTGCGCCTAGTTCAATGGTGAACGCAACCAGCTGTTCAATATTAATGAACAGTTGAGACAGTTTAAAGTTATTGCAGTTTGGCATATCCAGGACATGTTCACAAGACTTAAGCTAAGAGTGAGGTTGTTTTAACTCTCCACCAATTTCTTCACAAACAGAGAGTCTCTGCAAACCCCTACTTATGTTTACAAACTTGACCTTTGTAAGCTTGGAATTTATTCCACATTATTTTCAATGGCATAAAACATTATGGTATAAGCGACCTCAAGAAGCCGGTTTGCGTAAACTTCCTATTATCATCTTTAGTAAACTAAACACAAACCTGAAAATAAACAAAACTTTACACAACTACTATGAATCACTACAACACTTGACCGCTTTAAACTATCACCTTTAAATGTTAACTATACCTGTTGAATGGACTCATCCTCCTTGGCCACTTTAATCTCATCCAGCACCAATCTCTTCACCTCAACACGGGGCGGCGCACCATTCTCTTTACAACTCATCTCTTCCAGTGTATTCTCTCCATCACTTTCTTCATCTTCATCAGTATAATCAACCTCCGGCTCCGACACTTTCCCTTCCCCATCACTTATATTATACAACGGATTACTAAATAACAATCCCTGATACGTTTTTTTACCACCAGTCGGAATCTTTATCTCATCCTCTTCATGCACGCCATTATCACTAACACCGTTACCCAACTCTTTAGGATATGGCTCCAATTTCTTATTAAATATTAGATTATTATGGTTCTTATTAACTGTCTCCTTATTGGTTAAATGAACATTCTCTTCCATATAACAAGCCGGAGCGTAGAAGGGCCTAAGTTCGCCATCACGAATCACTTGCCACCAATCGTTGTTTGTTTTATTAAGTAGAAGAAACTCTTCCCCTTCTTTCATACTAATTTTCTTCCCATCGTCCGCTTCGTACTCAAAATCGTACAATACGTGAACGTAAACCAGATCCTCGCTCATTTTTAACGCGACCGGTCCATCTATAAATAAGAAAATACTTAATTAACTGGTAAAAGCAAATGAAAATTACTTACTTAAATTAAAAAGAAATATCTCCGGCTTCTTTTACGTTCGTTTCTTCCTTTAAACTTGTCATGACGGCTTTTACGGTCCCGTTTAATTTTAAATAGATACACGTGAGGAGGCCGTACAAACTTGTTTATGCCGCCTACGTAATATTTGAGCTAGTTTCTCAATGACTAATTCAAGTGGACGAGATGAAGGTCTTTGGTGGTTGTCATCCGTTGTGTTTGTGTCTCGTTTTTATCGGCGTCATTCGCCAACTTGAGCAGTTTTGGGCTTTGGAGATATCGAGCAAATGCAGTGATAATTGGACGATTACGTATGGGTGCGGATTTTGATAATTTGGCTCTCGTTCAGATCAAATTCGTGATTGTATCTCGGCTTACTTAACTCGTCTTGGTGTTTTACTTCCGCACCACATGACCTTGCCAAACTTGCATCGAAACATTCTTTTTGCACTGATTTTATGACGTCACACGAAATGCGTTGTATTAGATCAAGACCGGTTGAGTTAAATATTCGACTGGTCAGGGTTGTGACGTCACACTTTCTCAGTTTTAGTATCTTTGATGTTCCAGTTTTTGTGAGTCAGAACGAGACAGATGCCTGGGATTTAATGGGCTTATGTTTAAAGGATCTAGTTATCCAAGGTGTTTTTAAAGCTATCTTGTTGCGTTTAACGGATTTTTATATTCTGTTTTAATTTTTTTGGATGTTGACTCAGTTTATGCAATTTTAATACGTAGGAAATTTTGAAATCAATAAATATTAAAATTTTGTTTCGAGTAAATTCGTCATTTCTACACACCTGTGTGTTTCGTATAAATCAGGCACGAAAGAAAAGATAAATGAAATGACGTGTCAATCAGTACACCACTTTAAATCAATTAATGGATATATAACTGACAGCAGATGGCGCTACCTGTCGCGACAAGCTTCCATGCTAAACAAACAACGTACAATCGCCTTCGCACTTCCCAGCTTTGCGCTGAGAAATTAATTTATTTTTAATACTGAAATATCAAAAACAACAACCTAAATGATTTACAAAATGGTACAATTCTTTAAATTGTATAATTCGAATTTCCCATAATTTTCGCTTTGAAAATTGAAAAAGCGCATCATGCCTCGCGCTTTACTCTTAAAAAAACGCAAATTTAACAGCGAAGAAGCTGAAGAGTCAAAAAAACCAGATGTAACTAATAAGAGTAAGTTATTTGATTGAATTTTTAATCGGAAAAAAAATTTTCGATAACGCCTTTTAAAAGCGTTTTTTTTTTTTTTTAATTGAAATATTTTTTCCCTACTTCCTTACCTCGCTTTTATTTTGTGAAATTTTTTATCTTGGTGAGACAAATATTTCGTGATTTATTTATTTTTTAAGGTTTATTTATGATAAAATAAAATTAGTATGCTTTTTCTGGTATTTTTTTTATTACGCTTACGCATGATTAGTCTTTTGTTAGACCACGATGCTTCACGAATGCGCGAACAAAAGCGAAACGCGCATTGATATTATTGCAAAAAAATTAATTCGTTGTTTTTTATTTAAAAAACAAGGCTTCGAGTATAAAATTAAGATAGACTGTCACACATTTTACAACTGTACCTCGTAATTTTAAACAAAAACAAATTTTTATAAAAGTTTTAGCAGTTTCTAAAATTTATTAAAATCTTTTCAGAACAAACAAATTGCAAAGAACTACGAAAAGAGAAAACAAGAATTTCCTCAGGTATTTATGATTCCCCCACTTTCATCAAATAACTTTTGTAACATTAAAACTTTATTTTTGTCCAAGTGAAAAAAAATAATAAAAAGTTCGGCAACGACTTCCACGACGATAAACCTTTAAGTAAAAGGAACCAGTCGAAAAAGAAATCTTCAAAGCAACTCAACGTTAAAGTGAAAACCCTTTAAAACTGGGATGTATATAAATTACTAATTTTAATTTTTAAAAATTAGGTAAATGAAAACTTAGATACAAATAGTGAAGACGACGAAAATAACTGGAATTCACAGCATGTGCAACAACATTATGTGAAGTTAATGAAAAAAGATGGACACACTAAAAAAGTTTGGGAATGCGGTATTTGTCATAAAGAATTCTTACATCAATACACACTAATGAGGCACGTACCTATTCACACTGACGTAAGAAATTTCAAGTGTGACGTTTGTGATAAGGCATTTCGACAAGTGAGATTTATTTTTATTTATTTAATTAATTAAAAATACAGTAATAACGTATTTTAGGCGAGTACTTTATGCCGACATAAAGCAATTCATAGTGACGAGAGACCATTCATGTGCAGTGTTTGCGGTAAAGCGTTTAACCGTTCATCAACACTGATTGCACATAGGAAAACACATTCAGAGTTAAAACGTCATACTTGTCATGTATGTGGCAAAGGATTTCATCAAAAAGGCAATTTAAAAAATCACATTTATACGCACACTGGTGAGAGACCGTACAAATGTGACAAATGTGGACGTGGGTTTAATCAAACGTCTAATTTGATGTGTCATAAAGTAATGAATTGAATTAGAAAGAGATTTATTTTCCTGGTAATATAATAATTAATTTGTCTAGGCGCATGCGCATGTGGAGAAACCAAGACATATTTGCCAATCTTGTGGGAAGGAGTTTCCACGCAGGTTTAGTTTGAGAATTCATGAAGAGTACAAACATGGGATTAAATATGACGTAACTGGTGAACCGCGAATGGATCCAGATAAATTTAATGAGATGTTTCAAACACGTAATTTAAAAAGAGGGAAGAACAGCTGGTAAATTTAATTTGAAATTGGTTAATTAATTATTTACTGATGTTGTTTTTTATGAAACTAGTAGTGCAAGCAAGACTATCATTCTACCAAATGGAGATAAGACTATTGAATTTTCAAGTCCATCAAACTTACCATGTTCTAGTTGTGAGAAAAAGCGTAAGTATATTTTATTATAATCGAAAGAAAGTGTTTTGATATTCACCACTTCAAGAATAAATGTCCAAGTGGCTGAAAAATTGAGGGAAAATGAAAATTGGGCTGAGAAATGTCACTCCGATTTTATCAATTTTCTCAAAAATTGTATTTATTAAAGGGGCAATCAAAGATCTGCAATAGAACTAAACTATTTTAAATAATGTGCTCTGTGATTGGTCAAAGAAATTAATTTATAAAAACGCTATTGGTCGAGACGTAACAACAATGAGTTCACCAACCTGTACCATATAAGTGAAGTGCCCATATAGTTCCAGGTTTTATTGGCTTATTTTTCATTTTAACTGTAACTTGCAGTTTATTGCCCCTTTAATCATTAACTTTTTTAAAATTTAACTAGTTAACAACAGAAATCAACGTCAAATAACCATTTTTTTAAGTTATAAATAACGAAGTAAAGAGCCAAGACCAAGACCCATCCACCTGCAAACCCGAATTGACAACCAATGTTCCGCTCTTCAGTCAAAACACAGGCTTGCTCATTGACCCAATCACAACCCCAGCTACGAAAACTGCTCAGCAAAACAACCAAATTCTATTTGCGTTATTTAGGCCTGCAAAAGGTGTTCCAATTCTAGTCAAAATATTATGTACAGTTGATGGCAAACAGGTTAACCCTTACAATTTACAAAAAAAAAAAAATTAAATATTAAAGGAAACTATTTCCTTCAGGTATTAATTCCAGCTACTGCAGAAGACTTGAAATCAGACCCCAATGCTAAACCAGATGGAGTCGTTCAAGTCAAAGTTCCTCTAGTTGCAACAGTCATTCAAAAAGAGAATGCAGACGGGAAGTTAATTATAGAAGTTGAACCAGTTGAGGACAACACTAAAAACAAAGAGGCTGTTAAGGAAGAAACTTCAGCGTATGAACAAACAAATAAAATGCAAATGACTTGCACAGAGAGCAAAGGGGCAATAACGGTCGTTGACGAAATGCTCAACTCTGAAATTGTCTTCCAAACGGGTATTGAAGAAGGAGCAAATTTAACAGTTTCAACGGAAGTTTGTGAATCTCAAGAGTTCATGAAAAATGTCATGGAAAATATTGCGCAAGAAGTTGATCTGTTAAAAGGCTTAGTTACTTAAAATTCTATGTTGAAAGTTTTTTTTTTTTGTGTATAAATGTGCCAAAAGTTATTAAAAACTAGCTAAGTTATTATTTAAACATTTACAGTTTTTTCCATTTTTAAATCGTTTGAAGTCTCATATGCGTATTTTCTTATAATTTCGGGGTTTAGTTTTATAGCTCGAGTTTTAATATCTGCATCTTTTACTTGCTCTGAGAGATCGACACCTAGCGGACATCTGAAAATATAAAAACTTCAGTTTCTTATTTTATATTGGCGTTAAGTTTTATTAACTTGGGTGATGGTTCGATGTTTTCCGCATTCATTTCCACTTCAATTCCAGCTTTTAATCGTTCAACCCCATTCCTAAAATTTTTATTTAATAATAATTATTGAAAATTCTTGAAAAAAGTCAGTTTCTCAATACCATGCAATCATAATTCCATTGTCAGTACAAAGTTTTGGTGGGGGATAGATTAAATTATATTCCATTTGGTTACATAGTATTTGTAATGCTCCACGAATGTATTTGTTACATCCAACGCCCCCAGATACCACCTAAAAGCAAAAAAGTTTATACAAAGTTTTTTTCTGGAATCCAGATTTACCAGTGTTTTATTATTAGTATTCAGCAATTCGTTATCATCACAAAATATCATGGCACGATGAATTCTTTTAACTAGATGTTTGACTACAGCGTGCTGAAATGACGCGCAGAAATCGGCTACTGAGGGAATTACTTTATCCACTTCTAATTCTGTAATAAGAGTTTTATCTTTTAAAATTAAGCATTAAGATTACGTTTTGTAATACACAATATCGCCGGTTGGCTGCGTTCTAAACCAATACAATTAAATTAGATTATTGCCTCTGACCAATCACAGTGAAGATTGTTTTAACTTAAGTTTATTCTATTGGTCAGTAGTACAGCCTAGCGGCGATAGCTTGCACTACAATTCAATTTAATTCAGACCATGTTTTTTCTCTTCCTCCATAATTAATCGAACGGCCCAAGCTTTGATTCCCGCAAAGGAGAAATTGCAATCTTTATGTTTTAAAAGTGGAGATGGGAAATGAAATTTAAGAGGGTCGCCAGAAAGTGCTAATGTTTCCATCGCTTTTCCGCCGTTCATAAATTGATATTCTGATAAATTTCGTAATTTTAATCTTCGAGCTGTCTGATTAGAAAAGGATTTAATATATTTTTAATCGATAAAGAAGAATAAAAATTACTTTATCAAATGCTTCGCCTGGAGCATCATCTAACCCATTTCCAAGTAAAAAAAACTCCGAAACTGATTTAACTACAGCAATTTGGCAATGCCCACCGGATATAAGAAGAACTAGAAATGGAAAATCCACTCTGAAACAATAAAAATAGTTAAACATCTCACGAAAAATATTTTTTAATTAGTACTTTTAATAAAATTACTTATGAACCATTCTCGCTGTTAGGGCATGCGCCTCCATGTGATGAATAGGAATAAATAATTTTCTGCTCTCACGAACCAACTTTTTCGCATAATTTAAACCTATTATCAAAGATAACTCCAAACCTGGTTTCACAGTTGCCGCTATTGCATCAACTTCCTATTTATAAATAGTCAGAAAATAATTTAGGAAAATTTATAATAAAATTTACATTAAAACATTACATTTAACGATAACTTGCTTTCTTTTAAAGCTGTTTTGATTACTCTTTCAATGTGTTCTTTATGTAGCTCCTTCGCAATCGGGGGAATGATACCTCCGTTTCTATATATTAAAAAAATTTAAATGTAAAGAAATCAATTTTTTCAATTTTGCTCACGCTAAATGAACGTTTTGTTGAGAATTCAGGCACTCTCCTAAAACATTCCCATTTGAATCGACAACTGCAGCTCCTGTATCGTCACAGCTGGTTTCAATCCCAAGCACTCGCAAACATGTACCAAATTTCCTGAAAGAATAACCAAACAATAACTCCTTTTATTAATACAGTTTGCAACATTTTTTAAAAAAATAATACCTAAAATTATTCCATTGAAGAATCATTCGACCCGGAAATTTCATACACCTACTCAAAACCTACAAAAACGTCCATTAAAACTGTTAAAATTCTTTAAATAAACCCTAAGACAGACCATCATTTTTGAAGGCATAGACGCAGCCATTGATTTCTCACATGATGTCACAATCGGATCTTGACCCAGAGGTAACCTGACCTTTGAACGTCACTAACGGCCGACCTTGAACCACACAACCTTGACACATCAAATTACTCATCCAATGAAATAAATCCCAAATTAAAAACCTTGTAAAATTTTCTATTGTCCTGAATATTCCAAAAAAAGATATTACATTTTCAATAAAATCCGGAAATGACGTGTCACTGAAGACGAGGTTAACAACGAGGTGGCATGGGTGATGCTCATCTGTTGAGAAATGGCGGTTGCTGGTAACACTTGATCATGTCCTGACGTTGGCAAAACAGCAATACCAGACCGACACCCGTAAGTACAAAACCTTTTACATAAATTATAATTTCAAGTTTCGATAGGAATTGATCGTGAATGCGTGTTTATTTTACTCGAAAAAAATACCATTTTGGAAAATGATATATTACGCTGACCTCGCGTCTTGTTCTATGTCGTTTTCTGAGTGATGCAGTGAAGTTACAGAACATATTACATTTTACATTTTCCCCTCTCTCCAAAGACGTGACATTGAACCAATTTAAATACTCACCTGGAACTAAATTCCGCACCTTCAACACATTTAAATTTGCATATATTGTACATTTAAATAATAATTAAAAATAATATTAAACGAATTATCTAATTCATTACATTACAACCCAATAAAACCAAAATCTAAAAAGTTAACACAACAACCTAATCATATATAAACTGTTGACAGACACTTTATCAGCAAATTGATATAACAGCTCCACCCAAAGAACTGGGAATTGTCAATTTAGATCCTCCCTCTCACTTGAAGAATTCACTTCAAGTTAAAAATTTTTAAACCATCATTCAAAGTGTGAAACTCCAGGTCAAGAAAACTTTCAGTGCAAATATTCGACCTGGGTCGTTTGATGAGTTAAAAGTTTATACCAGAAAAATCCAGCTCTTCCAGTTTTCAGTTTAACCTGCTGTTAAGAAACTTATTATTCTTTTGTTTGATTTTTTTTTTCTAGTTGTTTTTTATAAATAGAAATAAGTTGTAAGGTTAGTGCTGGATTATGGAAAATGATAGGGAGAAAAATTAATAAAAGATTAGACGTAGTGGAACGAATTAGTTGTGTCGTTTCCTTAATACAAATTCAACGGTATTGTATGACTGGTGTTGGCAGATATTAAAGATATTTTGGAAAATTTTTGGTTTTTTTATTTATTGTTAGAATTTTAAAGGAGTTGTAGTGTCCTTTTAAAGATGATGCTCAACAAGTGATATAAACCTTTTTCTTAAGTCTCGTATGAATTACATACATCCTGTTACAATTCCCCAGAAGACAGCATTGTTAATAGTACCTAGTATCTTGACTGATAGTAAATGGGGATTGATACTCCAAAGTAATAAAACAACGATAGTTGTAATCTATTATAATCACTCAAAAACACAAAAGTGGCTAATTTACTTCATTTGAAGAGTAAGGTGCACTTCAATTCTTAAAGAGTATTGTCGTAAAGGGCAGTATGAAGTAATGTTGCTACTAAGACTCTTCAAATTGAGTAAATCGACGCGTTGAGTGTAAACTGACTTAGTTGAGAAAATTAAACGGGTACACGTCTACGTCGGTAAATGCTAGGCTCACATCAGTTCACATTGAAGTAACGTTTTAATGTGAACTGAAGCGTATTTCATTTTAGAATACTGCTCCGCGTAGAGCAGTATTTTGTAATTGTCTCATTGTGTTACTTCAATGTGAACCTAACTTGCAAAATATTGGTATGGAGGAAGGTAACGTTTGTTTAAGTAACCATCACCTCTGCAGCCAATCATAAAACACTGCGTTATTTTCGCTTATATTTAATGTAAATACTTGTGTAATAACAGAGTTGCTTCTGTTGATAAGTCATTTTTGATATGTATTGACGTTTAAATTCTCACCATTTCAAAGCATTCAAGTTACCTTTTTGCAGATCAACAAAAAGTTGATCTGTAAATGCAATCAATAGTTTAAATAGTTATAGAATATAATATTGTGTGCAATTTAACTCTACTTGTTATAAAGAGCAAGTTTCCTCATATCCATTATTTACTCCAAAAAATCAGAAACATAAACTGCACAGTATAAAACCTCTAAATATAGCAACATTTTATTTCATGGGTGGAGTTTCCATTTGTATTTTTACTCACAAGTTGAAAAGTCACAGGTGAAAATGTCCATAGATAAAATGAGAAAAATTTAAAAAAAAAAAATAAAAGTAGTTTAACTCCACCCTAAAAAAGTAATTTGCTATTCTAATCTAAAATTACCACCTGCACACCTGTTAATTAACCATTTTTTTTTTCTTTCTCCTTTAAAGATTTAATCCACTGCAAGTGAAGCACAGAAAATAAAACCACAAAAATGATACTAAGAAGTCGTTTTAGAGTTCACACGTGTAAAGTGATCATTGCCACATCATTAGTCTGGTTCCTTATTGACATTGGGCTACTTATGTATTATACGGATTGCATAGCAGGCTGGTCCTGTGATCGGCAAAATAATAATTATAATAAAGACCCAAAAGAATTGACATTTTTTAGAAAAATAAATGATCAGAAAGAAATCAAATCATCGTACCCTGACAGTTTACTTCATGAATGGTCACCTATTGGTAAGTTAATTAAAAACTCTTTAAAAAATATTTTTTTTATATCTAGGAATTTCTTAGAAAAAAAATTCAAGTTTTTTTTTTTTTGCATTTCAAGTTAATTTAAATGCAAAAGTTGGGAAAATGTTTTACCAACACTTTTAAATCCTTTTAACTATTCTTCAAAATTTTTAAATGTAATGTTTAAAGAACATTTTTACACTGTTTCAAACATCAACTTGAAATGTGAAAAAAAAAAAAAAAATTTCATTTTTTTTCCAAATTTGACATTAAATCAATTTAATTTGCTTATAAATGAAATTTTGTTGCCAGTCTTTTTAAATAAAAAGTACGTGACACATAAAATTATTTTAATTGCCCAAATGAATTGTGCACAAAATTCTATTGGGTTGGAACCACAAGCTATTTAATGACTAATAAAATATTAACAGCAATTTTTATATCTCAAATTTTTAAAATTTTTTCAGTTGAAAAAACAAATCCATCTCATTGGCCCGGTGAAAATGGCAAAGCTGTTTCAGTTCCAAAAAGTCAAGAAAAAGTTATGAAAGAGAAATTTAAATTGAACCAATTCAATTTACTGGTCAGTGATATAATTGCCCTGAATAGATCATTACCAGATGTCAGAATGGAAAAGTAAGTTTCGAAATTTTATATTTCGGATGTTGGAGAATTTGTACAAATTGACTTATAACTTTTATAAACTTTTTAACTCATACGCATGCGTAGAAATAAAGATTGATTTTCTGCGCATTTTTCTTAAATGTATAAGTTATAAGACCAAATTTTTCAATACGATTTTTACGTAAACTTTTCTTATGATTATAATTATAACTATAACGTTATAATCATAAGATTCCTTAAGGTTTTCTTTCTTAATTATAACAGCCAATCACAGAATTAGTGCTAAACTTTCCTTGTGTATGGGCTTAACTCGTTATTCTCTAAGGGACAAGCGACCACTGGTTACTTTGACTTATTCAACTTATCCTAAACTTAAGACTAATGGATCGAAAATTTGTATTCTGCACATTACTGTCATAAAATATAAATCAAGTTACACTCTATTGCCTTATATCCCTAAGAATAACAGGAATAAGCAGCATAAGTCACCTAATATCTTATAACTTACTGTTTAGACTAACAGTTTATAAGTTATAACAAAACCTTTATAAATTGTGCAAACTTTCTATCAATCAACTGGCAGCCATTCGCATTTTCTGATTGGTTGTTCCTATTACCTAATATGAGAATGTAAAAACTAAAATTTCTTATGATTATAATGTTATACTCATAACTACAATCATAAGAAACTTTTATAACATTAAAAAAAATGTGGAATTTGATCTTAAATTTATCTTGTGCCAATTCCTAATATCTCTGGACTTATTTATAAGCTTTACTTAACCAGCTATAAAATAAAATATTTTTTAATTTAATATTATTTATAAGAGTCCTAAAGGTGAAACAGGATATGAAATTCTTTTTTCCTGCAACATATTTTTCTTTTTAGGTGATAAATTGTGACACTTCCTTCCTTTAAAAAAAAAAAAAAAAAACAAAAACCTTATTACACAAAATATTTTTCTAATACATGTTCATTTGTTGTATGTAGATGTAAACACAAAATATATCCCAGTAAAATGCCACGAACGAGTATAGTGATCGTATTTCATAATGAAGCCTGGTCCACACTGTTGCGCACAATTCACAGTATAATAAACAGATCACCAAAGGAGCTGCTGGAAGAAATTATTCTGGTTGATGATGCGAGTGAAAGAGGCATGTAATAGAGGAAATGAAATTAAAATATATATAAAATCGCTTCCTAAATATTTTATGACATTTCAGATTATTTACAAAAGCAGCTGGAAGATTATTGTGCCAAATTACCAGTTCCTGTTCGGGTATAAAAACTTTTTATTGAAAATTTTCAAGTCAATGCACTAATGATATTCATGTTAACCAGATTATTGGTTAAAAGTGGGTTTAAAAATTGAAAAGTTTTAAATACTAAAACTTCCTTTACTGTTTCGGTTGAAAACACAAGTTGTTTACTTCCAATCAACCTTACTTGAAATTTTTGCCAGAATCAATACTTTTCCCTTTAAGAAGATTTGTACGTAGTTTTTTCAATTGGATTCTACTTCTTATGTACATAAGTTGCAGTTCTTTAAATGATTTCGTGACATTTAAAGGGGCAATCAACTGTTTTGTCAAGTTGTTTGAAACACTAATCAATATAGAGCTGCATTCAATTAATTATTTAGAGTTAATAATTAATATCAAACGTTAACTTAAGCCTAGTTCTCAATTGTGTTCACACTTGACATGACATAACTTAGTCGTACGACATAATTGCTGGTACAGCAGTTTTGTTGTTGTCGGCGATTGAGTCGCACCATTAAGTTACGTTGCGTCAAGTGTGAACACAAGTGAGAACTAGCCTTTAAAGTGGAAAAGACGAATAATACTTAAAATCGTCACTTTCTACTGCTATTTAAACAATAATGTTCACATTGGAAGTACGTTAGACGTGATGCAGAACAATTTGCAGATTTTCTACTTCCACGTACCATTTCACGTACCTTACTTTCAATCTCATAATTCAGAATTTTTTGGTGTCATTTCTACTTCAATGTGAACAAGTGTGAACCTGCAACAACAACTATAAGTAGTTAAATCAAAAGAAGTAATACGCAGTACAAATCATAAAAGTAAACTTCCACACTTTTTTTTTTCTCCTTACAATTAACCAATAATCACTTACTGACTTAACAAGCATAATAAGAAATTTGTTCAGTAAGAATGACGTGTAGTAATTTTTTCCTATACATAATGACAGGTTTTCAGGACACCTGGCCGTTCAGGATTAATCCGTGCTCGTTTGATCGGTGCGGAAAAAAGCACAGGTCAAGTCATCACGTTTTTAGACGCACATTGTGAGTGCACAACCGGCTGGTTGGAACCACTATTAGCACGTCTAGTAGAAGACAGGTAAAGAGATGTACGCTTTTCTATACGAACAAACATTAAATTTAGTTAATCTTGAAATTTGTGTATAAACAGAACGCGTGTTGTATGCCCTATTATTGACGTAGTCAGCGATGAAACATTCGAATACGTAAGCGCTTCGGATATGACGTGGGGTGGATTTAACTGGAAATTGAATTTCCGGTGGTACCGCGTGCCTCAAAGAGAATTGGATAGACGAAATGGAGATAGAAGTTTACCTTTGAGGTTTTAGAAGTTAAAATTTAATGGTTTTTAAAAATTGATAATTGTCTTAATTGAAATTTTAGAACGCCCACTATGGCTGGTGGTTTATTCGCTATTGATCGTGATTATTTTGAGGAAATTGGAAAATATGATGAAGGGATGGAGATTTGGGGTGGTGAAAATCTAGAGATGTCCTTTAGGGTAAGAAAAAGGCTCAGAAGCCTTGAAGGAATTAATTTTTTTAAAAAACTCGTTATAACGAAATTAAAGGCCGACTTCATACATGACGTCATTTCCTTTTCCACGCTTTACTGTATATGGTCTGCGCTAACTTAACATGAGAACATAAGTCGAGCTTACAGAGTAGGTAATTTGCGCAACTTATAAAAACATCTACGGGAACCGCAGTTTGACCGCCGCTAGGTTCACACTTATGTTCATATTAGAAGTAATAAGTGCAGAGCAATATTTTTGAGTTGCTAATTTACCAAATTCCACGAATTTACATTGGTCTATGCGAAATGTTTGCGCTACTTCAATGTGAACACAGGTGTGAACGTCGCAGGCGTAGATGTTATGGCTGGAGTAATACAAATGTGAACTTATTTAAGTAGCTAAGCAAGCAACAAAAAGTATAAAGTAATTAACCAACATTCAAGCATTATTTTTAGCTTATTAATTCCAGTGTGAACTGAACACAAAATTTTGAACTGCCTAACAATTTCCGTTATAACGAAGTTTTCGCTAAATTGCACGTTATTTCCCATTAACACGTTTTAAAAAAATAATAAATAAAATAGAAAACATTAGATGGGACAACTATTATGAATGCAAACAAAATTGAGGCATGTTGTGTTATCAGGTATGGATGTGTGGGGGCTCAGTTGAAATAATTCCATGCTCACGTGTGGGCCACGTATTCCGTGAGAAGTCACCATACTCATTCCCAGGCGGTACCTTCAGGATTGTCATGCATAACAACGCACGATTGGCTGAAGTTTGGCTCGATGAGTGGAAAGACTTCTATTACAAAATGAATCCAGGTAGCCAAAATGAAAAAAAAAAAAAAGTAAAAACAAAACTTTTTACCTGGGGAAAAAAAATGCTTTTTCTGCTGGTGTTTACTAATCCTTAAATATTTTTCCTTCCTTTGCTTCCCTTCTTTTTTATCCTTTTAATTAATTGGGTTTTCCTTTCCCTAACAAGATCTGGATGTGTGGCGGAACTGTTGAGATTGTAACATGTTCGCACGTTGGTCACGTGTTTAGAAAATCGACTCCTTACACTTTCCCTGGTGGCACTGGGCACATCATTAATCACAATAATGCTCGTCTTGCTGAGGTGTGGCTTGATCAGTGGAAACCTTTTTATTATGCTATTAACCCAGGTAACACGGTTATTTGCTTGGTTTATTGTAATTAAACTTTTTTTTCTCTCTCTCTCTTCATACGATGTATGAAAACGTGGGAAATCGATAATAATGTCTTGTTTCGCTTAGGTGCACGTAATGTCGAAGTTGGTGATTTAACCGAGAGGAAAAATCTTAGGGAAAAATTAAAATGCAAAAATTTCCGGTGGTATTTAGAAAATATTTACCCGGAATCTCAAATGCCTTTGGATTTCTATTACTTAGGAGAGGTGAATTAATTTCTAGTTATTTATTTTGTGACTACTTATCTTTTAATAATTTTTTTTTTAAGATTAAAAATGCAGACACACAAACGTGTTTGGATACCCTAGGCCACAAAAATGGAGAGAATATAGGAATAGGAGTTTGTCATGGTTTAGGAGGAAATCAAGTAATTTAAAATCTTATTCTTAAATGTAAGTTGTTAACAGGCGGAGAAAAATGGTCTCATGTATATTCAAACTAAACATTTAGTGGGGAGTGCGAGGTTTGTTGCAATAATTTGCCACTAGAAGGCCAATGGGTCATTAGTTATTATTGTAATAATGTTTCACGCGAGTGGCAAGTTTAGGACAAATTTATTATCCAACGTAACACATTTTAATGTATTATTGTACCCACTGCTCAGTTGCGCCTTTACATCCAGTGGTGGAATTTCGTACTAAAAATGCATTCCCGAACCACCGATTGTTTCAATGTTTTTCTATGATGATGCTAACATAAATCTTTGTAATTCCAGGTTTTTGCGGTCACAAAACGCCAGCAAATAATGTGCGATGAAAATTGCCTTGATGCAGCGCCGCCTCACGGACCTGTGAAACTAGTCAGGTGTCACGGTTTAGGTGGCAATCAAGCGTGGGTTTATAACCACGAGGTAATGGCCCAATGAATTACACCTATTAATCATTTGAAGAAAAAATTAATATTTTATCTTGTTATAGGATCACACGTTACTGCACATTAGTTCAAACCGTTGCCTCACTAAACCGTCACTGAACGACTTAACCCTTCCGATACTAAGAGACTGCGACAAGAGTAAATCGCAGCAATGGTTAATGAGTGGACAATTCCAATGGCAGGGAACGTAACCGATAGTTTCGTGCAATTTAAAAATTCATAGTCAAATATCTAATTCTACGTGTCACATCGGCTGGGCTTCACGAATCTTAATTTGCGTCGTGCGAATATTCTTTAAAAAAAAAAAAAAAAAAAATTAAAAAAAACTTTGCATGCGGAGTCGTTTTTCTCTCTCTCGTGCATTCCGAATGGTGCAAATCTTGCCAAATCAAAGTTTTGAGATACAAACGAAAAGTCCTAATAATCGTAGTTGGGTGATGGGTTGGAGGTGAAGGATTTAAAAAAAAAAAAAAAAAAAAAACATTCCGAGGGATGTGGGTTAATTTTTTTTTTATGTTTTGAATTAATAACATTCCATAATTTATTTTTTAAAGGTACAAAGGGATTTATGATTGAGAAACCGTCATATCACAAAAACCGGTAAAAAAAAAACCGGTGATGGTCATAGGACCGAAAATTGTTATATAGAAATGAAATTGTTGAGTTATTAAAGAGGGATGCTTTTTAATGTAAATATACGAGCCAAGGTGTACAGTTTTATAAGTTTACTATACATAAACAATTTCAATTGTAAGACATTTTTTTAAAAAAAAAGAGGATGTGAATTTGAATATTTTTATTATTATTATTACTACTTTTTTTTTTTTTTTTTTTTGAAATTTGAATACGGAAATTATTTTTTTAAAAGTTTGGGTTTGGTTTATAGTTTTACATAAAATTAATTTTGGTGCAATGAATGTCTTGGCTGTTTATTTTGTTTTGGACACTATTTACAATTGGAGTGATGAAAAATTCCTCTGCAATAAAAATCCATTAAGTTAATTTTGTTTATTCATTTCCCTGTACTTTTGAACAAAAAACTATCCAAAGTAAGATTTTACCACTGACTTATTTAAGAATTTGATCACACAGTTGTTAATATTTAAAAACACTTAAAAAAAAAAAAAAAAATTATCATCAACTGTCATTAGAAGGCACCATCAACTTCCGGTGGTAGAAAGTAAAATGAACCACACCTACCAAACCGCCACAGGCCATTCACCTGTTCTTTCTTCCATTTTAAAGTTTCTCTACCGTATCGAAACGATTCGTGCATTACGACAGTGGTTTTTACTCATCATACAAACGACTTGCACAAACTCAAAAAATTTTTTTAAAACTTAACCACCTCCCCGTTTTTGCTGCATTTTTTTATGTTGGTGCGCCGCGTTCTCCGGCGTCGACGAACATGTTTTCTACTATTTTTCACTATACTCTTTTTACTAACTTTATTCACTCTATTATTTATCCTCCGTGAAGAGATTTTCATCCCTAGAAATAATTTAATTAATCAAC
The DNA here is from genome assembly GCA_034686365.1 of Pachymerium ferrugineum. Classification (NCBI taxonomy): domain Eukaryota; kingdom Metazoa; phylum Arthropoda; class Chilopoda; order Geophilomorpha; family Geophilidae; genus Pachymerium; species Pachymerium ferrugineum. The sequence goes on along the minus strand of JAQGAS010000284.1, from coordinate 35,818 downwards.
TACGTCAACGGGAATACGTTGATGGCAAAGGAATGCACGTTATCGTCGCTTATTATTCAGCAACTCGACCTTGGGAATCTAATGTCAATTTCTCAGAAGGTATAAAATATTTAGGTATTTATATTAGAGTATTTTAAATAATAGTGTTTTAATATTTATTTTCAGTTGTTGCTAATAGTTTGAATGAATATTCACCTGTACCAGGAGATGGAGAGAATGGGGAACCGGTTTATTTACCGTTTCCCTTAATAAAAAGATCTCAAACTCTTTACCACATCAATAAATTCAATATGATGGCTAGTGATCGGATTTCGGTTAATAGGAGACTACCAGATCTTAGGAAAAACGAGTATGTTTAGGTTATTAAACGCAGAGCTTGAGGATTTGTGATGGATGCGCAGAAAACAATAATCTATGAGTTCCGCGCATCCGGCATAAATCTTTATTTTTATACGTCAAAGTGTGTAAATTTTTAAAAATAATTTTTTTAATAGGTGTATGAATAAAAAATTTGATATCAAGTCTTTGCCGACGACAAGTATTGTAATTGTATTTCATAATGAAGCATGGTCTACTCTTTTAAGAACTGTACATAGTGTGATAAACCAGTCACCAAAGCCGCTATTAAAGGAAATTATTCTAGTTGATGATGCTAGCACTAGGAGTAATTTATGATATTTATTTTACAACTGAAATAAGTTATTAAAATTGTATTTTTTTTTATTTTTAGCATTTTTAGGCGAAGATTTGGATACGTACGTAAGCAATTTATCGGTTCCAGTTCGTGTGGTTAGAATTATAAAAAGGATTGGATTAATTCGGGCACGGTTGGAAGGAGCTGCAATTGCGACTAGTCAAGTGTTGACGTTTTTAGATGCGCATTGTGAATGCACAACTGGTTGGCTTGAACCATTGCTTCAACGAATAGCGGAAAACAAGTAACTATACACGAAAAAACTCCAGATTGCAAATTTTTCATAAATTTAGGATTTTGGTTCAATAGTCAAGTTCGTATTTATGTGTTTCACATTAAAAATTAATAGAAGAATAGTGCACTGTAAGACTTTACGCAAAATTAGCACAACTTTTATCTGCACTGTTTGGTAAAAATAGAGGTGGAAGTGCTGCTTAGCTATACTTCTGCGACTACCTCTTTGCGTTCAATGTGAACACAAATATGACTTGCCTTTCGAAGATTTTAGAAATAAAAAAACCAAAACAGGTGAACGAAATCTGTGAATAAATTTTTTAAATCCCATAAAGCCTTATAAATTTTTAAAATCCTTACAAAGATTTACAAATCTTATATCCACTGAACCATTCCCACAATAGACGAGCTCTCTGCGTGATTTGTGGGTTTGTGTCACGTGATTACATACTCACATACACGGGTGTTATTGATTTATTTCTAACATGACTGAAAAAACAAGACTAAAACCAAACTTTTGCAATCAGCCACTATTAAAGATACTCTTAAAACCTTTATACAGACATGTTACTGCCCCTTTAATCATTAACAATTCTTCTACTTTCTCCTCTAGAACTCACGTCGTATGTCCCATCATCGACATAATAAACGACGAAACGTTCGCCTATCTCCGCAGCTTTGATCTCCATTGGGGTGGATTCAACTGGAATTTACACTTCAGATGGCTATCAGTAGGCGACGATATTGCAACGAAAAGAAAACAAAACGCTTCTGAACCCTTTAAAACGCCAGTAATGGCAGGAGGACTTTTCGCCATTGACAAATCCTATTTCGATTCAATAGGGCAATACGATTCCAATATGAGTATCTGGGGAGGGGAAAATATTGAAATGTCATTCAGAATTTGGATGTGCGGCGGAAGTGTAGAGATTGTCCCTTGTTCTAGAGTTGGTCACGTGTTTAGAAAGTCATCACCTTACGATTTCCCAGGTGGCGTTGCGAATATCTTACACAGGAATTTAGCAAGGGTGGCCGAAGTGTGGATGGATGAGTGGAAGAGTTTTTTTTATAAATTAAATCCTGGTTAGTGAAGAGTAAAAATAATTGTTTTGATTATTTCCAGTTGATTTTATATTGTGTTTTATATGTGTAGTGGCGTGGCGTTTATCTGATTCACTAGACGTTGAAGAAAGGAAAGAACTTCGAAAAAAGTTGAATTGCAAGTCGTTTGGTTGGTATTTGGAGAATGTTTGGCCGCAGCATTTTCTACCGACTGATTCAGCATTTTTTGGCAAAGTATGAAAATTTGAATTCTGTTGTTTGATATTTTGTTTTGAAGATTTAATATTTTATTAGATAAGGAGTTTGAAGAACAATCAATGTCTGCAGAGACCTATGTCTCAGGGATCCAACGTCGGAAATTCAGTAACAAAAATTTGTGCCTTTGAGATTTTTGCTCCTCAGGTAATAACTTGTTGTGTATTTTGGTAGATTAAAGGGGCTGTTAATTGGTTTGGTTACTTAACAATATTTGTATCCGTTGTTTGTGTGCTGGTTTTGGTTTCTAAGTTTGCTCATTAAATGACAATTAATGACTTGTGTAAATCAACCAATGAGATCATTTCTTTTACAGCTGGCCGAGTTTGGCTACCAATAGAAATTAAAGGCAACAAGTAGAAAGTGTTCAGGGTGCAAATGCTTCTTGATGAAAATAATTTTTGAGATATAAACTTTTATTTTACGTGAATGTCAAAGGGTTGATTACCCCTTTAATTAAACAATCTTAATTCATTGCAGATGTTTATATTCACAAACAACGGTTTCATAATGAGTGACGAATCTGTCTGCCTCGGAATTCCACATTCGTCAAAACCCTCTGTGATGTTTACAGCTTGCAATCACGCAAATTACCAAAAATGGAAACATTCAACTGAAGTAAGCATTTCTAATTACTTCAATTACAATAAACTCAATTCATTTCACAGGAAGAAACAATAATACACGAAGAAACATCCCTCTGCTTAGACCTGCCTACGAAAAAAAACCCTACAACCCTTTCAGTACAAAAATGCAGTGGAGCACCAACGCAAAAATGGCAATTCGAAGTGACGTCATGGAAATAACTCAAAACTCTAATCCAAATGTAAAACGAAGGATTTATTACACAAAAAAACCATATTTAATTGCAAAATTATTTTAGCAAATTACAAATAAATTCGTAAAAAATTTACACTATGTTTTCTACATCCAACATTACGAAGGTATCATTCCCCCAGATCTTTTTCTATCTGAAAAAAACCTTCTACTGTGGTCCCCACCTTTACTTTTATTACGCTCTTTTTTTGCTCGGTTTCGTTTCACGTCATCACTTTGACCTTGACCTTTCGGATTACCTAAAATGGAAATTCATATGTTGGTAACGAAATGAATTTATATAAAAACCTGTGTCGTTTAACCTTTCACATCTCTAGGACTATTATTATTACTATTGCAATAGCTTCTTCTTCCATATTTCAGTTGCTGTTTCGCTTGCCACCGTTCTTCTCGTCGTTTTCTCACATCCTCGGGATTCTCAACGAACTGATCCCTCCTTGGTTCCGCTGGGGACACTTGGGGTTGTTCCTCTTCTTCGCTTTCACTTTCTTCATTTCCCTTGCGCAATACTCGAGGAGTTGTAAATGGTCTGAAAAGTACAAGTGAGTATAAAATTTTCGATTATTATAATTAATTTGTCAATTGAACCGTATTGATAGTAATTCATCCTGGGTGTTTTCGATCGTCGTCCCAACGTCATTTTCATCGTACGTGTCATCGTATTCATCGTCATACAAATCTTCACCTACGATTTGTACCAGGTCAATTACGTTTCGGTAAGTTTGGTATTTATGTTTCGTTTCTTGGAGATGTGATTTATCGTCCAGAGCGGCCATCTCTGTATGTGGGTCATTTCTGTTGGTTGAGAACAATTTAATTCAGTGTGTATAAAGTTATGTTTTTAACTTCATTCTAATTACCGTTTTCCTTTGTGTATTCGACTCATGTCGACGTCTTTGCGGTTGAATATATCAAACTCGTCGTTGTCAAAAATATTTTTCCGGCTTGTTAAGAGGCTACTTGCACTTTCGGAATCGTCTTCTTTCGGGATTTCATTCTGTTTCGTCCGCCTTATAAACATAAATGAATATCATTCAATGTGTGAATAATATTTTCTGGCAGAATAGTTAAAAAAAAAGGGTACACTTAACACGAAATGTTGCCACTAGGCTGCGCAGCTAACCAATGCAATTTAGGCAGTGTAACTTATCTGACCAATCACAAGACATGTAATTTAAACTAAATTAATCTGATAGGTCGCCTAGCGAAACATTTTGTATCACACAAATGAGATTTTAGGTGCCACTAGGGATAATCTGTCAACTCTTACGGGGCCATTTTGCGATCCATGCTACTCAAATGTAATGGAAGATTGTCGTCAAGTATTGCGTGAATTACATCTTCTGCGATGTAATTATAGTATTCGAGACAGGCCTTAGTAGATTATAAAGATTAAGATTTTTAAAAATAATTCAAATTTCATTTGTTACTTCAACGAATCCGTCGCCTAAATCCGAAAGCAAGTCTTTAACTTGTGTTATCAGTGATGCTAAAGCAGCTCCAGTAACAGCTTTGGAAGCACATGCACCTGCGTAGCCGTTTTGTTCAACACAGTCATCTATGTCAGGTACTTCATAATCCTTCTAAAATAAGACTAGTGTGAATTACACGTATAAATATTTCATTAATACAATTACGGAGTTGGAAGTCGGTTTGCTTGTTTTGACGCAATTTTCAGATTGTACAGAATTGGTGGTCGATTCTTTTGGAGTGACGGGTTGATTAGCTTGTACTGAACCGAATACTTTAGCTCCCTGCTTCAAGTATTCGACCTTCACTTGATCACTAAATGAAAATTAAAAACATAAAATTTCATTTGAAAATATAAACAAACTAATATTACTATGAAACTTGTGTTTGAGTAATCATATGGATGTCTTCTTCAAGAGGAAATTGTTTTACGTAATCTGACATGAACCTGAAATAAATAAAATAGAACATTGAGATTTTGTTATTGGGTTATACAAATTAATATACTTAGAATCTGAGAGTTGAGATATTAAAAAATTGAGAAAACTATCAACCAACTCCGCTTTAGACTCTGCACTGCAATGTAAAAAAAAAAAAAAATTTTAAACACAAAAAAGGAAAAAATTAAAGCAAAATTTTTTACTTGGAATCAAATATCGCCTGAATGTAGCATGTTGTTACAACATTACGTACTATTTTAATACAATTACTTTTGGTAAGAAAAATTAATTTCTTAGTCGGCTCAATTACACTAAACAAAACAGTAAATCAATATTAATGACATCTTTAAAAAGAGTTAACCAATATCTCAACTTACGGATACCAATTCTCATTCCTCTGTCGTACATCCAATTCATTTAAGACAACGGGTAAAACCGTGTCATAAAAATTCGTTAAACTTAAAAAACAGAAAATTAAACGACGAAAATTAGAAAATCCCAAATAACATACAAACTAGTGAAATCTTTAAAGACAGAGCTCGCTTCTTGATATACATCTAAAAAGGCACTTAGAGTTGCACAGATATCAACTAGAAAGTAAATAACATCTTGTAACTGCATCCACGGCATCTCTTCTATAATGTCCGTTATTCGCCCATTTTTAATTTCCTTCATATCCGCAACCGAATTTTCCAAACCTAATTTTTTCCGCACATTATTCAACGCCTAAAACACACAACACAAATTATTCATTTGACTTTTTGAGTGTACAAAACTGAAATTACTTTTTTGATATTGGGAACAATCGCCACCAAATCACCCTGATAATTTGGTTGGTTTTGGAAAATATTTCCAATCATTTTGTGTAGTGTAGAGGAGTTTCCCTCATAATAAATTACGCATAAATCCATCAACTTAGGAATATCAAATAGGAAATTCTCGTATATGATTCGTCCAAAGACAGCGGGAGTTATATGACACGACTATAAAAAACAAAAAAATAAATTAAAATCTTATTTACATTTATAAAATACCTTTGACAAACCTGATTTTCTTTATACGTAGCTAACCGTAAAAAAACTAAAAATGCATTTTTAGAAATTTCTTGAAGTAAATCAACCATTTCATTAGATAAATAGGGATTAACAGGATCGAAATATCGAGGTGCCTGACTTAGAAATACACCTAACCATGTTCGCATCTCACGGTCAAACACAGCATGTGACCAAAATCTAATAAAATTCAACAAAATTAATTTCTAGCCAAATACCAATTTTGAAGTTAATTTAACTGGTAATGAGGAAATTCTAATAACCATTCTAAATCTTCATTCAGTATAGTCATTTTTTCAACCCATTGCTCATTAATAACGACGATATCTTGGGGTAACATTTTACTATATTCTTCAGGTTTATACGGGGTTATGTAATTTTCATAATTCATTGGTTCAACCCAGCATTTATGCTAAAAGTAGAAAAGTTCAGAATGGTTAAAAACTATCCAGAATTTAAATACCACCTTACACTAAACTAACCAAAGCTGGTACCAATGTTGTTACATCGTCTTTTACGTATTCTTTTTCCAGCCGATCAAGCGGGAGTTCGTCTACAACCTAAAAAATAAATAAATATTAATTAAATCAGTTTCATAAATTACAGATATTTTTCTCACATCTTCTAACTCAATATCGCAATTTTCCATATTTTTATAAACGTTGAAATTGAAAATACTAATTTACAAGTGATTAAATAACAAAATATAAATTTCTAAAGTTTCAAGCTGTCATAAAATGAAAAACAAGCTCAGCTAAATTTCAACCAGTGGTGCAACGGGCACAGCCACATTGCTAGTTCCGGCATTTTGGTCGCCTTTTAGTGACAACAGTAAGTAAAACCGTTTCTGTTTTAAAGTTTTATTTAAATTCATTAATTACTCGTTTAATTGATTACACGTGGAGGTTAATACTAAAAATAAGTGGAAGGAACGGCAGAAAGGTGAGCTTGTATGTGATCAACAAGAAAACGTGGACTGTAGCGGCAAATTTAAAGTGTGAAAGGTAAGAAATGTTTGCTTTTCTAGCTGTACGTTACCTTTGCATTTACTCCGTAACGGATAGAGGAGTGTCCGTTAAACATTTGTAATAAAAATATCAAAAGTAACTTAAGTAAAAGGATGAAATAATGTGGTGATTTAAACGATTCGACATGAGTTAAAACAATGAAATGTTTTCTTCCATATTTAAAGGGCTTTGGGCACAACGTGGTTTCGGGAAAAATTAAAAATATTTAGTTTTTTCAAAATTTTGTTTACCAGATTATTTTATTAAAGTACAAATACATTGGGACTATTTTAAAACATGTTTAAACATTTTAAATAAAATTAATTTTTTAGCGAGGGCGCCACTAAGCAGGGGAGAAGGACGATCCCAACCAAGACCACCTCAATATATATTGAGGTGGTCTTGTCCCAACCAAATAAACGACTATACACTTTCCAGACAATTCTATCAAAGATCAAATTACACGAAAAAAAAAAGGCCATTTTAAAGAAATATTGAGCACCTTTTTATTTCGTCTATCAAACTAAAATATAAAAATTGTACAAAACAATTAAATCGAAATATCATCGCAACAGGAACTTACACAAACGTCAAGAAAAGTAAACAAAATTAAACTTGAATCACAAGATAGACCTCATTTTGAAAAACAATACGAAATGGTTTCGGATCAAGCCGTAACTGATCACACACTGACATCTTCCCCACATTCTCCTCATCTTCCCGGTCCCATAGATCAAGCAATGCGCAACCTTTTCTATAAAATAATAAAAATTAAATTCACAGTCACAACAAATTTTTAAAATAAAAACCTGCTTCCACGATAACACCACTGTTCATCCAAAACAGCGTAATCAACCTGCATTAATTTCAAGGTATTGTACACTTCATCCACTGGTTTACGACTGAAAAGCGTGTAAACTTGTTTCGTACGTTCTCTAATAAAGCAAAAATTTAATTTATAAAAAATTAAAATTACGAAATAAAATCACCTAAGATTTGCATCTTCATAATGAGGGTGATTAACAATCGGTCTTTCGGTTGACAGCATTAAATTAGCCATTATAGGCATTGGACCAGCAAAAGAGGCATCAACGGATGTGCTTTTATTTACCCAATGAAATAATTCCTCTAGTGGCGGATTACTGTATTCACCTACAATTTCCAACTCTTCTTTAACATTTCTAACGCCTTGTACGCTCATTAAGGCTATTAATGCAACTAATATGGGCACGTGGAATTTTTTAAAATGAAAAAACTGAAAATAAAAAATTAGTTATTACGTGTTAAACACAGATTGGTTTTCATTTCACCTTTTTATGAGCTATTAGACTGGATATTATGCATAAATGAGGTGTAAAAAATAATTTGAGTCTCATAATTAATATGGCCATCACGGCAAAAGCAGATAACTGAATAAAATTGTATAAAATATCAGAATGTTCATTGTTTTTTGTTTTGGACGAAATATTTCGGCGCCAGTATTCTTTATGAAGTATCTAAATATAAATAAAAACCGTTGAATTTAATATTTAAAAAAAAATTCAATTTGTGTACCTGTCCCAAAACGACGATTATTACAAACACGACAACGGGTATTAATAAAGTGTAATTCAAATCCATGATTGACTGTAATTAAGCAAAATAAATTAAATTAACAAAAATTAGTTTTGTTAATTCCAATTCAAAATTACATGCAATTCTATGAAATCAAACTCAGGAGCACACGTATAGAGTAACGTGTGAAAATCGGTGTAATTAGTAAACTTTGCGCGTAATAAATTCCAAATATGAGCCTACATAAAAAAAATATAAACAAATTAAACTCGTGAAATTAAATAAAAACATTTTCTCCGATCTTACATCATGATCTTCGTAGGTCAAGATTTTCTTAATGAGAAATAACAAAGTGCAAAAAATAAAAAGTTGAAAAACCTGAAAAAAAATTAAAATTATACATTTTTTAAAATTTATTTTCATTACGTAATTTACCGTAACCAACCAACGATATTTCACCCTCTTAATCCAGTCTTCAAAACGAAAAACAAACTGTTACATAATAACCATAAAATGTAAACAAAATGATTACAGAGCGGAAATATTATTTACACTTACGAAAATTGCTAGTATTGCAGCAATTAGAATGGAAGTGATGAGGAGTCGATTGAAAAATAACAAAATGGAACTTATAAGAACCCCAATCTAGAAAAAAAAACTACAGATTATACACGAAATTATCATCTCAATAACTTTTTATTACCGTTAATGAAACCAAATATCGTTTAAAAATATCTTGCTTTAATAAATTCAAAGTGTATAAACCGAAGACAGCTGATAACTGAGTTGTAAGTACAAACACCGCCAACTATTAAAGTATAAATTTGTTTATAAAATATTAAAAAAAAATCTTTTTAAATTTTTCTACCTGCCAACTGATAATAAAGAAAACAGTCAATAAAGTAGTCATGAAAAACAAAGAATTTTTCATGTCATTTCTGGAAAGTATTTTGGATACATAAAACATTTGTATGAGGAAAACCGGATAACCGAAGCTTTCACGTAACGGCGGTGTCCATTGAACTCTCGTACACTACACAAAACATTTAAAAATCATTATTTACATAAAAATTAACTTTCAATTGAAATCTTACTTCTCCATGATTGTAAAAAAAACATAAAACAGCTATTACACCTCCAAAAATACTTTTACTGAAATTACAAATTTTTAACTACAAAAAAAATAATATTTTCTGATATCTTTGAGATCACCTTAGAAAAGTCGAATAAATAAAAATAACAAATATTGTTACGCCACTAATCAACCAAACACAATTCACATAGAAATACGCAGGATCTCCTAAACCTATTATAAAAATGTTGTCAATATTTGATTTTTTAATCAATATTATTAATAATAACACCTTCACAGCTTTCTATGGGCGGCAAGTCATCCCCTCGATTAACAAACCAGCATGTTTTATCCCTGATATTTAAAAAATTCATAATTCCTGTATACATTTTATACGCAATTGATAATAAAACCTACAAAAACACGTTTATTAACATTTTTACACGCACATTTCTCCGTATAAAGGAAAAATACTTCCGGATACACATTAAACCGCTCCAACGCATTGATAGTACTAGGATATTCGGCAACTTTGTTATTTATTATGCTTGTAAGTCCGCTAAAAAAATCAGGACTGTTGATTAATACTTTATAAAAATAATAATAGAAACCCTAGAAAAATTTTGAGAAAGAAATGAGTTATTTTTTTTTTACAATAGTTTAGGTTTTATTATTTACCATTTCCGTTCTAAAATTCATTTCTCGTTCCAAAGTTGACAAATGAGAAAAATGCCGGCTCGATTCATGTAAATAGGATACATAGAAACTATGACAAACCCCAAAACAAACTCCTGTAAAAATATAAATTAAAGTTCAATGGCATTCAGCACACATGTAAATGCATAATCACATTACCTAATAAAATTACAACTCCACATCTAAATTTACTTCCCCAAATGCAATCATCCTGCCGAAAATATTTAGTTTCACCTTTTTTCCTTGATTTCACATCTTCATTTAAATTTTTCTTCCTAACAGCCGGTTTTAATTTACCTTTCGTAGTGTTGGCAGCCATTTATAAACAAATATTTAAAAAGTGCAACCTTTCACTAATAGATGGCGCTAAATCCTATTATTGATGAGTCATTTCAAAAAGCCTGTTTCTGATTGGTCTAGAGGTCAGCCAGGTGGGTAGAACTCAAAAGTTTGGATCAGAAAGTGCATCATCAAGCACGCAACTATTTGTTACTACCGAACGACGCGAGAATTTGTAAGTATTCCATATAGGATTAAAAAACAGCCGTTTGTTTTCAATAACCGGAACTGTACGATTATAAACGATATAACTAATTTATAGAATTGTGTCTACGGTTACTGACATGTGAATTTAAACTGCCGGAAAAAAAACCGACCAGACGTACGACTCGGGCTTTGTGAAGTTTTCGTCTGAAGAAGTTCTAGTCATAACCCTTGCCGAGGTAATTCGAGCAGAACGTTTTTATAATCTTTTTCAATTTAATATGCCGGAGACATTTAAACGCATTTTGAAAGTTAAATTAATAACGTGACTATAAATTTTGTAATCGCAAAAAATTCCTATCGCGCAAAATGCCTACCTAAATTTATTTTATCAGATATTAATAACGATTCTGTCATTTTTAATGCTCATTGAGAAATATTTGACATGTCCCATTTCCATTTTCAGTTCCTTTATTGCTCTTTGAGTGGATTAAAAAGAAATTTCTCAAAACACCCAAGGGAAATGCTCACGAGATGAAAATGCAAGTAGAAAACAAGGAGAGAAAAAAAACATTTCGCAAGTAAATAATTTCTTAATTAAAAATTAATTAGATAAGATAAATTTTGTCACTTCAGAAACTTTTGTTTACAGGCAAAAGGTAATTACCTCATTTCAATATGAAGATATAGAAAAAATATTCAAAAACTTGGGTCAATGTTCCATAAACAAGTAGTTGTTTCATTTGGTATATAGAAACTCGTTCAGTAGCTCAGTCCAAAATTTTTTTTAAGTAGAAAATCATTGCTAGTGACCTTTTGATAGCAATTAATCACACCCAAACGGGAGTAGGACTAATGGTTTTTAACTTTATAATATTTAAATAATTTATTTAGGGGTCAAATGAATTAAAATTTAATTTTTGGGTGTCTTGGACTTAAAAAAGACATAAAATTTATGTGTTAGCAGGACAAAAACAACATAAAACTTAATGATTTTAATAAAAAATAACAGCAATTCAATTAAAAATCATTTATATTAAACGGAGAAATATTGAGTTATCAAAGGTGCATTACTCTCACACGAAGCAAATTTTTCTAGTTTTCAAGGTCTCATTATAAGCAATCCTTGCAACACAATACTTGGGAAAATTGTGTCAATATTTACAAAAAATAAATTTCTCTTTAAACAGTTGCAACACTTAAAAAACTCATAAAAATTGTCAGTGAAAGCGTACACAAAAAAAAAAAAAAAACTGAAAAAATTTTAAGAATGAGATTTATTTATATAAAGAGACCCACTGGACACATTCTGTTTATTTTTATTTGCTATATAAAAAAGTGTTACTACTCCAGAATGATGCAAATGTGACTCGTTTCTTTCTTCACTGAAGCGGCCTTCAGTAATTACTCCTACTTCCTGTACAGACTCTCGTTTCTAGATCATTTAAAAAAATTTTTTTTTCTCCACTGCTTAACACGTATCAAATTCAAGGTTATTGTGACTAACCTTTTTGTGATCATTGATTGATATACATTAACTGATGGTATTTTATGTATTTATAGTTGCCATTGATTGCAAGGAGAAATTGCTATATGAGAATATTAATTGGAGTCTAAAAAAAAAACAAGAAAAATGTTCAAGAAATTAAGGTAAGTGCTTTATTGTTATTATTGTTTTAGCTGGAAGTTTTTAGTTCCTTAATTGTGGGTTACTGTGATAGGCCTAAATAAGCAAAGTGGCAAAACTAAATACATAGTGGAAAGGATTGCAATATGAGAAATATTATTAATAACACAAAAGGAATTTACGACCTGAAATAGAGTTGCTGGGACAATTTTTTTAAGCAGTGTGTATATTCTATATAAATGTATTGAAGTTGTTATCCTGCTTAAAGACCTAGACATTTTAAGTTGTAGATAGGTGCAAGTTTTATTATTTTTCAAGATAAATCCTTGAATTAGGATTCTTATTCGCTGTAGTGAACCCAAAGTCAAAGAGCATTACTAAACTAAAACTTCCAGAAATGTAAAGAAAACTATATTTAGAGTTTCCAGACCCCAAAACCCCAGAACTCCAAACTGTAAGTTCCTGGAATCAAAAATTTTAAAGATATGACTTAAAGTAACACATTTGGTTAGCGGAGTCAAAACAGAATCAATGAGAATTCCTAAACCAAATCATGCAGAAATGTAATAAAACTTTAGGCTTAGGGTTTTCTACCTCAAAAAAAAGCAAAATTCCAAACTAGAAGTTGCCAAAATCAATAGTTTTTAAGATATGACCACTTATGTCACTCATATTGCAAAATCATTCACCGGTGTTCAACGCTGTTCAACGCGAGAGTGAGCAAAGAACTACAAAACATCCATAACTCAAAAACTACTGAATGTAGCAACTTCTAACTTGAAAAATGACTTTTTTTCCACATGAAAACCCTGTACATCACATATCCTCCAATTTAACTAAAAATACAACTAAACAGCAACGTATTAACAAAATATTCACCGGTTGCTTCGCTGAGAAAAGAAAAAACAATAACGCAATACATTCTTTTCTATTACATCTTATAAACCTAATTAACATAAAAATTTCCAGATTCATATCTCAATCTATTTTCCCCTTAAAGATATTTCCTATCATGTGTGAAGTTTCTCCTAATTTGAAATGGTAAAATAAGGACTATAAAAAGACGTATAAAAATGAGCACATTAAAGTTCTATTGAATGAGTTAACTCCTTCACCTTAGCAGTAGATTACATCTATAATTCATTGGAAAAGTACATTCTATTAAGAGAATTGATATGTACACTTCCTCAAAAAAATACTCCCCTTACAGATACAACAGGTGGTTTCAGGTCTGTGCCTCATTTTCATCCTGCCACGCAATTTATATTTACTTTACCATTGAATTAAAATTTTTTTAAGACTTATAAAACAAAATTTGGAGTTTTCACACACAAAATTAAGAGCTGACATCTGCTTTCAGGTAGTTAAAACGTAATAGATCACAGGTGGTAAGCAGAATTGCAGGTTTAGTGAACTGGAAATGGAAGTTTTTGTTAAATATTTAGTGAAATATTAAAAATGTTTATGTAAGGGTTTTTAAAGGAAGGAATTTACGTTTACGTTCACACGGAACTAATTTTCGTGTTTTCTGTAAAGGAAGTTAATGTGGAAAAGAAAGGGTTACTTTTCTAGTCTTATGTCTATTGTCTTGGCTATAAAATTGAAGAAAAAAAAACATTTCAAGGTTAAAAAACACGTGTTCGAAAAAAGAGGTTTCGGTTCCATATCAGTATTTACTCTATTGTCTGTAGATGTATTATTTTATAATTTACACCTTCTCATTGGATGGTGGATTTCACACGTAAGTTTTTTTGTTCTTCTCTTTTGAATGGTCGAATGGATTTTATTAGGTCGTAGTAAGTTTGGATGAGTGTTACATTTTGTGTTTGTCGTTGGAGGTTAGTTTTGGTGATATTCAGGAAGTATTCGATTTTGAATGAGACTTTTCTCTCTGTGTGTGAAAGAAGGAAGAGAATTTTTTTTTCTCTCTTTTAATACAAGTCACTACTTCACCTTGCCTGGAGCTAAAAAATCGACCATAAAGTTCTGCTAAAGTGTTTTTCATTCTTTGGAATTCTAATGCTTTGATGAATTGGAAAATTGTGATTGAAGGTAATGGGAATTCTTCTTTTTTTGGTTAGGAAATGTGTTGTGTCAATAAGGTAATTAGATATTGAAAAGTGATAAAAAAATTGACTAGACTTGGTTGGTGGTTTTTATTAATTTGGAGTTTGATAAAAATGTTTGTTGTGATTGTGAATTTTTGGTTTTTTTTTATTGTTTGTGTGAAAGTTTAAAATTATTATTGATAACTTTCCAAATTTAATGATTTTTTTTAAAGTTTTTAAGTAATTTTGTACATGTCGACAGTTTTTTAAAATTATTCAAACTCTAGCATGTGATATAATTTTAGTTGTGTTCAGGAAAGTTATCGGTAATTTTATCCGGAATCAGTAAATTTAGCAATAATTTTTACCTATAAATTAGAATATTAACTGATAATTTAACCCATGAGTAAATTAATTGATAATTTAACCCATAACTAAAAATTAATTCATAACTTAACCCATAATTAGGATATTAATCGATAATTTTACTCATAATTAATCGATAATTTTTCAAATTGATCAAAAATTTTGATGATCACAGAAAAATTATTGGTAATTTTGAAAACTTAGACTTAACTTTTAAGACAATTAGTCGTTAATTTTACAATTTTAGGGCTAATACCTTTTGAAAACGAGAGTAATTCGAAATAAAATATGAAAAAATTCTATAAAACTTTACACCATAAAATAATTAAAAACTCTTAATTCCCCAGTCTAAAAAAAATCCCATAACTAAATATTAAAACAAATTTTTTCCTCTAAACTTAAATTTATTCATTAAATTTCCAAAGGAAAAAAATTTCTCACATTAAATCCCCGTCTCTTTAAACCCACAAAAACAGGACCATTATCTGGTTACTGAGTTAACAGTTCACGCTCCACTCATTCACCTTTTACCTTGTTACGTGAACTAAATTTAGGAAGCAAGTTTTTCTACAAGTCTCAACGGTCAAGGGTGTGTACGTGTGATCCAGCACAAACTAGGTCCTTAAGATTAATTCTCTTTAAAGATATAATATCATTTACTCAGACTTGTAATTGTGGGTTTCTACATGACAGTTGGACTTTTTAATTTGTGGTCTCCGCCTACAAAGTTGTAATGTTTTGCTGTCACCGTCCTTGTCTATTAGTACATTGACCGAGGGAACATTTTGAGACGCAATTGAAGGCAGGCAGGGAGTTAACACCCTTCACTTCTCATTGAAAGTGAAAGCCAGATGTGCCCAATGAATTGGTGTGGTGAGCTAGAAAAACACGTGAGATAATTTTTTTTTTTTTTTGATAGAGATCAAAGTTTTGTAGGTTGGATTTGTGATTGAGGTTTTTTTCTGTTGTTGTTGTTTGAAATGTGTATGTGGGTTTTTTAATTGGTGGAATTTTTATAATGCTTGTAAATTGCTGTTTGAAGAGTGGGAATGTTTTTAACACAGTGAATTGAAGGTAGTATACTAGATTTCTTTGAAATATTTGTGATATTGCGTTTTTTAGTGTTAAGTGAGATACTTTAAATTTTTTAGAATATTTTTTTTGTACAGTTGTTGGTAATTGATAATAAGAGTGACATTTTTAGTGACGTTACCCTTTTTGTGACGTCACATCACAATGTGTCTACATTCATTCAATGTTCATACTTTTCCTTAATAGAATTCTTCCATAGTAAAATGGCTGATAATTTTTAAATTACTTCTAATAGAGAGTTGATAACTTTATAGATATTAGTGTCATTATTGATAAATGACACTTATTGATATTAGTTTGGAGATTATTGTAACTGTTAGGGTGGATTGAAACTTGTTTGAAACAAAACTTTGTTTAAAACGTATATTTCTATATATGGGTTACTTATAACTTAAGCATGGCTTTAAGGGGTTGATACTTTGGACCCTTAAAGTTATGCAAAATTATCGATAATTTGTAGGAAAACTTAATAGTTTCGAATTATTGTAAATTTGTCGATAATTTTCAATAACCGGCCGGTCATTGTTTTGCAAAATTATCGACAATTTTGAAGCAAAAGGGAAAAGTTTCTGAATTTTTATAAAATTGTCGACAATTTTCAACAATCAAGCGAAATTTTTCAAATTCTTTCCGTGTTTGTGTAAAGTTATCGACAATTTTCAACAACCGATCGATCAGTATTGCAAATACATAATTTCCTACACGCAAATTTAAGCGTGCCCAGATAGAGCCAAACCCCTAAGCCCAAGAGCCACAATTCGCAGAAATTCATACTTCCCCAACAAATCAAAATTCCCCCAAAAAGCCACAACTAAAATTCCATCTCTTCACAAAAATTCCATTTCCACCACTCCAAACCTAAAATTACAAACAAATTCCCTTTCATAAAATTCTAATCTCATATTTACACACCAATTTCGTTATTTACAACTTAATATTTACAAGCCATAAATTTCTCAAATAAAAATCACCTAAAGAATTTAAACACCAACAATCCCAAAAAGGAATCTGTGCTAAATGTCAATCAGTGTCAAGATAAAAAAAAACCAAAAAAAACCAAAAAAATTTCTCATGATCCATTTTATAGATACAATAAAAAAATCTTATCTCCCAAATTGTGTAACTAAGCAAAGTTTCTCTATAAATACAGTCACACTTAGAGATAAAACAATTTACCAATTAACCAAAATTTAAAAAGTTTGACTTAAAGGTGAATAATTGGCAAAGGAACACTACTCTGTGATGAATCCTGGTTGAAAACATTCCAAGGGCAAGGTCTTTTTTTCATACAAGGCCAAGCGTGGCCTGAAGGTGTAGCTGTGGCTGCTCATTTGATGGAGATTTTTCCCCCTTTGAATCAATGCCAAAAGAAGACAGCACACCTCATTTCATACTTAGTTGGTTACAAACCCAAGGACAAGGATCATCAGGATCTTGTGGACAAAAAGCCATCCCTTAATTAAGGTTATTTCCTCAATATATATCGTTTATTTTTTCACAGCAGCATGTAATTGCCAGATTTTACACCTGATCATAAAGGTCTTAAGAGAGAAAAAAGATAATCACTTTCATTCTCAACTGTTCTGTGTTAGTTTTTTTATATATGTCATAGCTGATGACCAGTTATTGGTCATACTTTTTCATATTTTGTGTTTTTTCTAGCTTAATTGGTTATTTATATTGTGGTTATCTGGTTAACTCACAGGTGTGATGCACAAGTGAGTTTAAAATGAGTTTTAATTTCTGTCACTAGGTGGCGAGTTAACGTGATTGTGCGAGACTTGGAAAATGGAGGACATTATGGGTGTTTTGAATAGTGTATTATTTTAGCAAGACATTACTCTATTGTGTTGACATTTGACAGAACTTATTCCAGTTCTGGAACTTGCTCTATGGCCTGATTAAGTGACGTATTTTGCACTAACGCCTTTTCAACAAATCATAATATAGCAAACATTAATGTGGCTACTTGATCAGATAGTGCTGGGTACATAAGTCGAGTGAATCTTCATAGACATCAAATTCAACTCGACTTAACAACTTCTGTGACGTCACATTTGTAACACACGTACTTATAATACCACAATTGAACAAAAAAATAAAATTTCAAATGGTATGTTGTGTTTTGCTATGCCCTAGTTGTGATAAATGGCTGTGCAAAAAGAAAAATGCTTCCAATAAAAGCGAGCCGAATGTCTAAGCAAGGCAACGCAAACTATGTAGTAATTATTGGGTTTGGTTCTTTTTGAGCTCCAAGGAATTTCGTGCATTTTTCTTTAGCTAGTAGAGGAGAAAAGTTCAAGACCACAACGATTTCAAACCCAATTTTTTTTTTCTAAAAAGTAATAATAATAAATATTTATCGCGCCATGTGATTTGATATATGAAAACTCCCTGGGAGATAAGATTTCTCCTCATTGTGACATTAATTTTTTTTTTTTTTTTACTATAACATAAACGCCCATTATGTTAAAATGCGTAGATGAATAATTATTATGGATATCACGTTGTTAAAAAGTAGTTTAACAACTTATTTGAAGGTTAGTTGATATTCGATAAAAATATTATAGGCAAAAACTTTAGGGAAAAAAAAAAGTGATTCATCTTTTTCTCTATCCCTCCTTGTCATTGGATAATTTTGATAATTGTTATTCAAGTAGTGGAATGTTTTGATGATTCAATTACAAACTTGTTTTTTGCCTCGGGATTTTTTTTTGTAGAAAATAATTTTTTTAAACCAAAAGAAATGCTTGGAATTTTTTTTCTTTTATTGGGTTTAGTTAATGTGAGAGGTGAAAAATGTTGCTTGCATTTCCCAAGTTGTTTTATTGTGTTGTATTAGGAGGAAATGAAAATTGAGAGCAGAATGTAGAATGTGCACCAAAAAATAGGTGGAGAGGAAAAATAAAATAAATTGTGGACGGGAAGTGGACGGATGCATCTTTAACAAAAGCTGTTTGAATGAGAGATAAATTACTTTTTTTTTTTTGGATATGTAAATCTGGTGAAGAAATGTTACAAGGTCTTGTACAGTAAGGTTCTTGTTTAATCCCAAGTTTTTTGGTCATTTGTTTTTGTAAAAAAAGTTGGGTCTAAAATTTTTTGTATGGTAACCTGTAAGGAACAAAACAGTTTACAGGATTATTTTGCGATTCTAGTTACATATATGTCACCCTTTTTGGAAATGACATTTTATTGTTTGTGCAAATTGAGGTTTTCAGCTGTTTGACTGTAAATATACAGTTAATATGACAGAAAATGAGCAATTTTTTTTTCTCTGTGGGAAAACTGTTACAAATTCTTTCCAATTTCTCATTCAGTTGTGAAGTGATGTAATTTTTCTTTACAAATAGGAAATTTAGTGGTGCAATTCTTTTCCTGTTGTTAACCTATCGAAATGATGTAAGCGTGAGTAAATTTTTGTTCAAACTCGTGAATTTTTTTTTTATTTTGATTAGACATATTTTGGAATTTTTAATTTTGTTATTTAAGGTTAAACTAAAAATATAATTAAAGGTTTTTTCAATGAAAAATATTTTAAGATTTAATGGGTCGTTAAATTGAAGGTGAGACGAGGGAAAAATATTTTTTTAACTGTCCAATTTTGCTGTTTTATTTTTTCTCAATATTTTTCCTCGGAGGAAAATGTTAGGAAAAATATTTCGAAATATGGTAATTGTCATCTATGTCCAAACGGACTAGAAATAGTTGCCCATTAAAGCGTAGCGGGATGGAAAATTGAAAAAAGATATTATTCTATTTTATGGTTTCATGTCATTTCCCATTGCATAATAAAGTGGCCTTTTTCACAACTTCAAGGTTGTGGTTTTTCAGGTTGTTTACATATTTTTGTCGTTTGGTTTGTAACATCCCCTTAGAGAATGAAAAATTAGCATTTTTTTTCACACATTTTCAACTGTTTTAGTTATTTAGGCCTGATAAAAAGGTATCATTAAGGTTCATTGGGTTTATAATTATTTTTTAGTTTTAAAGTTCAGTGTGCTAATCTTTTCCTCTTTTTAAAATTAGAAAAGTTTGATAACTCTGATTATTTAGTCATTTAATAATGATTCAATAAATTGGTCATAATATTTGATCAATTATATTTGTAAAATGACCAAATAATGAGTTGATAAAAAATAGAATAATGAATTTCATCTTGATGTTTTATAGATTAAATCTAAATTTGGTCTTCTGTTAGTCTAGTTATGACTAAAATGTGATTGTAAGATCAATTTTTGTATTCAGATCTAAAATCTTTATGTAAGAGTGTTGGTTTTGAAGTGATCTACTGAGAAATTGATCATTAATTTTTAATTAAAACACTATCAAATGATCTAATAAAGATCAGAAAGTCACCAAAAATGATCAAATTGGGACATTTAAGGCCATACTTTAAGTTGTCGTATGATTTCAATCTGGGGTCACTTGACAATCAATATTTTAATGCAATGAATCATGGGACATCCTCTTTTTGACATTAATACGGCACCAAACCAATAATTTCTACTCAAATAATTCCATCCAAGTGCAGTTGTAGTAAACTCTAACGACATTTTATTCTAAAAAGTAAAATATTTTCAAAATACCTCGTGTAAAACTTTTGAAGCGGAGAAAACAAACTGGCAGCCATTTGCAATGTTGGAATCTCAAATTGCTCTCTGATTGGCTGATTTCCTTTCTTTAAACAATTTTTATTGGCTGTTTCAAAACTAATGAAATTCTTACAAAACAGCAACTCTACTATCTAATACATCAGTTGAAACTAATTAGTTTTAACTGATGTATAAAACTAATTTACAACAGAAATAACGGATAACATTTTAAAACAAAAACAAAAAATACCTTGATTGCACTAATTAAAGAAAAACATTTTTTTTTTTTTTTGTCTATCCTCTTTAGTAACATAATGAGCAAGTCCGGCAGTGCAACCTTGCCCAAGGCACATGCACCTGTCCAGGAAAGGAAGCCACTGGCCCCTTTACCCCCTCAACAAAGAAATGGCAACCTGTGCGGTTACACAAACGAAGACTTTTCTGACACAGCTTCTGGTGATTCATCTTTAGAAGGAAATCTCGACTTGAAAGTCACTTTACCAGACGGGAGAAATGTTCTTATATCAGTTGAAAGAAGGTAATAAAAAGAGAAAAACATTTTTGTTTTTTAAGTGTCGTATTCGGTCATGGTATTGCTTTATTGAGCCAGTTTTTCCATTCCTTTTGGGTGGATGATACAACTTTGTTTGCTTGAATGAGTTTGTATGAGAAAAACATGCGGAGGTCGTTTGCCTTCTGGAATTTTTTTTTTTTTATTTGACAAATTGTAGGTATAAAAAAGTTCAAAGGGTTGGGCTTCAAGAATGTGTTTTTTGATTTTTGGTGGACAAATGAATATTTTCTTTTGTATTTTTTATAGGATGCCAATGATGGATTTGCTGATTCAAATTGCAACTGCGCATAAACTGAGTCCAGGAAATCATCAGATTAATGTTTTGAATGCTCAAGATAATGTGATGAATTATAAAGCGAGTACGCCAATTGGTACACTCAACACGAGTTGCATACATTTGGTGCCTAAAAAAAATGATGTGCCTTCCAAGAAGTTGCCAAAACAGATTCAACCATTTGAGGTAGATGGAGAAGTTTGAGCATAAAGGGGCATTTCCAAGGTCAAAAGTGAAATCTTATGGATTCAGTTGGGAGTTAGCATACATAAAAATTCAGTTTCCTGATTTAAACTTTCATTAAGCAGTGAGAGAAATTTGCTTTTAGTGGTGCCGTAGCCGATTATGGGCATAGCTTCCGGTTAAAGTACCAGTCAACCCTTCTGGGGAGTAGGATTTAATGAAAATTTGGACCTTCTGGGAAGAATTTGTAAATTTCTGTGATGTTTGTTGATTAATTTCTTTGAATGTTGGGATTTTTAAAATTAGC
Organism: Pachymerium ferrugineum; assembly: GCA_034686365.1. Taxonomy (NCBI): domain Eukaryota; kingdom Metazoa; phylum Arthropoda; class Chilopoda; order Geophilomorpha; family Geophilidae; genus Pachymerium; species Pachymerium ferrugineum. The sequence goes on along the minus strand of JAQGAS010000284.1, from coordinate 13,896 downwards.
CAATGAGGTAATGTGCCTGGCTGGGCTACCAATAGAAATTAAGGTGGAAAAATAGGGGGAATGATAATCTAGTGGGAGGGAAAATAGCATGACGGCCTCCATTTAAAACTGAAGAATTTTTTAAACGCACTCTGTCAGCAGAAAATTTAAACTTTTAAATAATGCAATTTTGTTATTTTAGCCAACATTTCGTCTGCAAGTGCATCTTCCTCGCCAGCAATTATTTGTAATCAGAGTGAGTGCTCAGACGCATCTACGAGACATCTTCAACATGGTTTGCCAGCAAAAAGAACTCGATCCAAATCGATACTCCCTTCAACATCCGTCAACACCTGAGTTGCAGTTGGATTTGAATCGGACGTTAGCTGATTACAATTTAACTGAAATAAACGTCATTTCCAAACGTGGCAGCATTGGTAAGGAAAAAAGAAGTTAGAATTTTTAATATAAATAAAATTTCAATGAACCGCAATTTTTTGGTTGGAAAACAGAGGCCAAGGCGTGGTCTTCTCTATCGTCCACCCTTTTATTGTTTTTCTTAACCCATTGTTCCTTGACTGTAGGTCGAGGATGTGGCATCAAAAAGAAAATTTTGTATAATTATAGTTTATGTAAGTTTGCATTATGGGAAATTGCGTTTCATTTGTTGTTTAAATGATATTGTGTAATGTTTGTGAAAGTTTCTAAATTTTTTTTATTTATTATTTATATCTTTTTTTGTTTACTGTACAGTGATTCCTACCCGACCAATCACGGAATATAATCGATTGGATTCCGAAGAAAGGAAATCGAAACAACTATTTGGGTTATTTCGTAGAAATAAATCTGTACGTACTAGTTTTTTTTTAATACTTTGTTTACTGCCCCTTTAATGTGTGTAAATTATCGCATATAATAGCACATCTGCCAAGCCATGTGTTGTCATAAATATTACATATGGCCATATATCGTTCATGTATGAAGGGACAATCAGTTTAAACTTTGTAACAATTTATCCATTTGCAGAGTGTTGGTGATTCAAGTGGCGACGAATATAATAATAATGGCCGAGGCCCTTCCCCAGCAAGAATCGAACCGCCAGTTCCAGTAACGAAGAAAACAACGAAAAAACGAGCACCGCCACCTCCACCAGCCTTAAAACCAAAACAAACAGAACGTCCGCCACCGCCTCCACCACTTCATCCCAAAACAACGAGTAAACCACAACAAATAAACGAACAACACCCACAACAGTCACATTCCCGCCATAGCTCCGACTCGAGCGGATACCACGAATCGTCCGTCATGGGCGACGAGTGTCCAGAATCGGAAATAACGAGATCGGTTTCAAATTTGACAAGTACGGCCAGCACATCGACCACTTCGATCGTTAGTGGCATTAAGAAACGACGGGCGCCGCCACCACCGACAGTGCCCAAAGTTGAAGAGAAGAAAGTAGAAGTAGCGCCGCCTCAACTGAGATTGGAGATGACGGAAGAAGAAAAGACGGAGGAGCAGGCGGAGCAGCGATCCCAAATACCTGATTCCTCACCATTATGTGCCACTAGTCCTCCTCCAACACCACCACCTGTTGCCTCCGCACACAATTCACATTACACAGAGATCGAGTACGGTGCTGAGTTATCCCCTATTGAAGAGTCTGAAAGGAGTGAATCTGTCTCAGATGGTGAGCAACAACAGTTGGATGAGTTGATTAATGAATTGGAGAAATCCCTGAGAGAGCATTTAACAGTGTTATAAACGAACTTTTTCTTTTGAGTTGGAACAAAAGTTGTGGGATGTCTGTAATTAGGAGTTTGCGTAATTCGGCAGATGTTATTTCACATCTGATAAGATGTGCAGAATGAAGATTTGATTTCTGCTCATCTTTTTATAAGTTTAAGTTAGAACAATTGTGCAAACTTTTAATTTTATTTTTCATACACAAATATGATACTTTTATTGACGACGTTCTCTTGGAGTGATAGACTCAATCTAAGAATAGGGAATTAGCGCTTTCCGACATATGCCATTGAAAGCTGTTGACAGTTAACGCCAATTGGCTTACACCTTACACAACTTATCCCATACTTACGACAATCTATAGGGTGCACAGGACTGTCGTTAAGATTGAAGATTCGGTTTCTGTGTAGCTAGATGATCGTCATAAGTGTCGGTTAAGTGTAAGTGACATTGCGCTAACTCCCGGATCACTGGAGGTCGCGAAAGTTACCTTTCTAAGTATCTTGTAGACCTTCATGGGTTTAAATTCAAAAGTTCCATTCGCATTGACAAAAGTCTTTAGTGAGAAATCTACACTTATACCTACACTTATACCTAAGGTTATGACGATTTATAGATATAAATAATGCGCAGGGAATTAAGTAAGTCGGTTGCTTTTTCTGCTGTTCCCTATAACTACGTCTTATTTCCATAATTGCTTTTTTAAGCAGAAATTTAATTTGAATAATTAGACATTTGAAAATAATTATCCATATTCAGAAAACACGTACTAAGTGCTCAAGTAACTTATTTGTGTACGAACAAGACAGTTTGACTGATATAATTAGTAAATACACAGTAATCCGAAGTTCGGACTCACCAAATGAACTTCTGGTTTCTTTACACTAGTCTCTATTTCACAAATCAAATATCACAAAGTTCCTATTTATATTATGAAAAATATTGATGCATAAGAATTGTAAATACATTTTCAAAACTATAGAAATGTCATTTATTTAATATCTCTCCTCTTATTACACTCCATTTAGAACCACAACCCATTCCTGAACCGATCCCGGTGACGGAGGCCACATCACCCTGCGAGTGCCATGACCCGTCCCTGTTGACAACCACTTCCGGAACGACTACCTCTCACGAATACCACCAAACCCTTCCTTACGACGGAATTGATCAACATTTAACCTCCAATTTCTCCTTTGAAATACCCGAAAACGTCGATAAGTACCGGGAAGAAACTTCTGGTTCGTGTTCGCGATCGGACACGCACACGACGACCGATTCGGCTGTCGCCGATCTAGATTTGGACGCGAGTGGCTCATCCAGTTGGTCGCCAATACCGGAAGTGAGACCACACGGCAAAGAGATTAGTGTAACTGCTGTGGTGCATTGCGAAGACGTGGAAGAAATCCGGAGGGAACATGTCGCTGATGAAACTCTGGTTGCGGATTTTGTCGATACAGGGATAAACGTTGATGTCATTGAAGACAGAGATGAGAAGGTTGATGATAAAGAACGGCCGAATGAGTTTAGTGGAAAATTGGAAGAGTTAAGAGACGATTATCAATCGCGATTCCAGGCGTTTATGGAGCAGGGGAAGTATAATTGGAACCAAACGACACCACGAGAGGTCGATGTTTCAAATCAAGATGAATGGATTAAGTCGAGCAGCGACGGTTTGTATACAACCGACAAAGAATGTGGGTCTGTTTACCTGAGGGAAGATGGCGCACTTTATATTAACGATTACGAATTGTAGCTAGTCTAGTGGAAACATCTCCATCCAATAGCAGCAAGATGAAGTATTTGCAGGAACCAAAACAATTTGTTGTATTAACTTTAAAACGTTTGATCATGGAGTTTGATCAACTCAATGATCAAATGTTTGATCATTGAGGAATATTTTTCTTGGGAATATTTCAGCTTGTTGCTGTTGTTGGAAATTGTTGCCTACACCACATTTGTATGGGCAAAATCCAAGGTTATTCTGGTATGTGTGGACGATAGGTACAGTTAGCAATTTGAATGAATGGCGCACGTTTTATTGAGCGATACTTATCACCCAACCAAAGTAGAAAAACTTAATTCTTCGGTACAATTTTGGGCATTTAAATTTTAAAGTGATTAGTTAAATGAGCCGTCAACTACAGGTCAAATACACCGATGTGCTTTGCCTTACAGTGAATCCTGTCGCATAATATTAATAACACGTATATTTTATAGATGAACACGAAACACTTGAAGCACCATCTAGCCCGTCTTCTTACTACTCGATGGAAGACGTTCAAGCTTCGTTTGAACAAGTCATCGCTGAAGCTGAATCTGCAATAAAACAAGAAGAAACTGAAGAGGAATTAGCGCAAAAGAATGATAAGGTTGAGATTGACTCAATTTCAAGCGACGACAAAACGATCGTAGCATCCGAGGACTCTAGTGAGGAACCACCAATAGTAAAAGAAGCGCCAGAAGAACGGAAACAAGAATATCCGAAATTTTACCGACAGCAGCATCGACCGTTAGTTAACTTCGTGATCGAATCGTACAAATCGAGAATCGACGAAGATGAAACATTAAAATTACTCACCTACCCTGATCCGGTTACCGAACCGGTTAAAAAACAACGACCAGTCGTCATTGAACATGAACCGGTCGTTGAAAAAATTCAACCGATCGAAGATAAAACAATTTCTCGCAGCTCATCCATGCACGAAAACCAATCAATCCTCTTTCGACTAACCCCGTACAAAAAACCTGCTAAAACAACCCATTGGAGCGAAGAATTTAAAACAGATCAAGTCGATTCACCCGCAACGCCGCTCCAAAAGAAGTCTCAATCAATGATGAATTTACTAGACGATGACACGAGTGCGCTCAAACGAACCCAATCCGAACAGAAAATAAACACAATCAACGACGACCTAAAGGTTCCAACAGACAGTGAAGAATACCAAACCCTACAAGAACAGTACACAAAACTACAAAAACAATTTATAACGTGGCAGAAACAGTTATTGAACAACCAAGCACTGCTCCAACAACAACACATAGTTCCTCAAAACATGCTCAACCTTCCGGATCTCGATTTAATCGAAAGTAATATCGACACACAAAACTCGAAAGAAGAAACGCCAACTACAAAAACCCAAAACGGAATTGCGATTCGTCAAACTGAAAGTTCATCAAATGACCAGCAGCGGGCGAAAACTGAGTTAAACCCAGTAAGACCGTTTCCAGTAGTTAAATCGAAACCTATTAAAAATGAGATTCCGTTAAGGCATCAAACACTTCCGGTTGTTAGAGTTGAGAGCATGAAAGAAGAGAAGAATGTTAAGATAGAGGAAAAGAGTGATAAATCGACACCAGGGTTAACGTCTGTTAGGGATAGGATTAGTTTGTTTTTAGGGAAGAATAACGCCGACAATGCTCAAGTGAAGAAACCCAGTGAGGATGTGATGGGATTTGTGAGAAGTGAGAAAATTGATAAAAGTTTTGAGCGGGGGAATCTTGCAAGGAAACCAGTCAAATTATCTAATTTAGCTGGTTCTAAGTCTATTGAGATTGATAAAGTGAGCGGTCATGCCAAGTTTCGACGGCAGCGAATTATGCCCAGTTACTTGGCAGATGGAGAAACGAATGGAGAGAGTAGCGAAGTCAAGAAAGAACCACCTATTTGTAATGGTCATGTGGTTATGGAAGCTGAAAATGGCGCTCATTTCAAGAAACCGAGGCAAAATAGGCCGTTAGTGTTTACTTATTTTGGTGAGAGCGTTGATAATGAAGTAGAAAAGAAAGTGGAAGAATCAAAATCGGCTGTGAGTAAAGTGGCTCGAAGTGAAGTTTTGTCGCAACCGAGTTTGCCGCTTCACGCTATGAATTCTGGGGGACAGAAAAATGTGGAGAAAGTTGTTGGGAGTGAGAAGAAAGTTAGTGACCGTTCGCGGGATGAGAATACGCCACCGGTCGCGAAGAAGTCGGCCAAACCTAGGCCTGTCAGTTGCGGAAATAAATTCGCGACAGTTCCGGATTCGAGAGATACGTTGTTGAATTCTATTAGGGAGTTTGGCGGAAGAAGTAATCTGCGAAAAGTAAGGGAATTTTGTAATAAAATTCAAATCAATTTTTTAATTTAATTTTTTTGGTTTTAATATTTTCAGGTTCCCAAATCTGAAACCCAATGGCACACTTGGCATGGAGAAATTGCTTAGACTTTTGTTGTCTGTCTAACCGGATTAGGGTTGTGCAATTTGGTTATTATGAGTTTATTTTTTTTTTTTTTGATTTAAACCCTAAAGTTTATTTGTTTTGCTGTATTTATTAGCTAAAGATGTGCAAATGTATGTTATGAATGGACTAGTTTTTTTTTTTTTAAATAATTTCAGATAATATATTAAGCTTGTGTATTATATTAATAATAATACTCCATCAAAATGTTTGGAACAAGAGAAAATTGTAACTAGGAGGAATTGTATTTAAATTACTGTTAAGTTGTTTTATTAAGCAAGAACTAACATTATTGCGTAAAACACTGTATAAAGATGTATAGCAGAATTTAATTTTAGTTTACACCTAAGTCTGGAAGTAAAAATTCTTCTAGAATATTGTACTGTATAAAATTGCAAATAAATTATTTAATACTAAAAGAGTTTTATTAATAAATCAAGAAAAGTTTTTGCAGGACACTGGGTTTACAGTGGGAATAGTTTCATCATTTTGTCAAGAGGTGGCGACCAACATAATGAATTCATACAGAAAAAAGTTTAAAGCAAACTTTAATTTTCTTATCACGTGGAAAAAAATTTGCAAGAATTTCGAACGGATTTTTTATTTACACTCTTTTATATGTCCATAAAAATGGAACCAAATCAAACCATAATGTCATAATTACTGCTAGTAAAAAACACGTAATGACGTCATAGCGTTGTCGATAATTTAAAGTTTATTAATTATCGTTTACATTTACACAACAAATTTAATCTTGTAAATATAAATTAATGCATTTTTATACAACAATTTTTATACAAATAAATTTTATTTTAAAACGTTAGAGTGTTTATTCAGTGCGGTATTAGTCTAGTGTAACAGTTGAAGTCGCTTCCTGGCCGTATCTGTGGCTTTCACTTGTAAGTAAAACTCGTAAATTTTGTATAGATTTACACATTTCTTTTTGATATTTAATGATAACAGTTTGCAAACTACTCAGGTCAACTTTGGCATGTAAAACAGCAACGAGACGACCTGAAACTTGTTCATCGCGGAAAATCTTCACCGACATGTCAGCCGAAAAACAAGGCGGGAAGCAAACTCGGTAAGTTTTGAAGAAATTTCGAAATAAACACGATAGACAAGTAGGATGATAGGCGAATAGGTTCAATATTAGCGCAATTTGACTTATCTTCTAACATAAATTTATAAACAAGCAAAATTCTAGAGAACTAAAGCTCAGTACGGCGCATTTAACCGTATCCCGTAAGTTTATGTAACAAAGGAAAAAAAAAAAAAGCTAAGTCAACTTATGCAAACGCTTAAACTTTTATAAAATAACTAGACAAAACTTTACCGACTCCGTATCGATCCTAATGACTTAAACGTCACATTCAAAAATGAAAGAACAGAAAGGCCTAAAAGCGTAGAAATGACAGTTCCTATGTCACACACTAATTTAACAAATGGAACGCTCATTTCTTCGCGATAAACTTCATACATTTCACTCTCGAGTTCTAATTTAATTACATTGGCGGCGGCATAAGGCATATGATATGAGATCTGAGTAATGTAGCTTGTTTGTTGGCAGAGAGGTTTACAGGCACACACGTTTTTGGAATAAACTTCCAAGTTGAGTTTTAAGAATTTGTCTCTTGTTTGTTTGGCTTGTGCGTACGTGATACATTGGGGCAAAATGGTTGAATTGAAAAATGGTAAACTGCAAAAGACAAAGGAATTCAATTAATGTCTTATTGTAAAATACTTTCATACCTGCAACTGATGTGGGATTCTTTAAATAAACCGTTGAAACAATCTTGTCGGCATTGTTTATATTCGTGCAGAGTTGTACATGGATTGGTCGGCCGAATTATTCTCTCAAACTAATAGTGATTATTTGTTACAATAATTAAAACTCAAATGTGATAAAGTCGCGCACCGTTTTTTTTAAATACAAGACATCCATTTTAACGTCCAGTGGGTAAATGATATAAGAGGAATAGTCAATTTGGTCATCATCTATAATTGCAAATATCTGAAAAAGAGATTAAATGATTGCTCATTTTCCTTTAATTTATTCGTAATGTATTGCACCTTAGCATGCGGATTACAACCAAATATTTTTGTAACGAACTCAACATAGCGGGTGCAGGACACTTTTGTGTAAGGCGACACCCCTAACAACAAAATATAAGCTAAATGGTTAAAAGATTGCAGAAATAATGTAACAAGAGTATGTAGACTTACCATTCTCGATTTTAACACAATTTCCAAATATTGTTGGATAAAGGGAAGCAGATGCATACAGAAAAGCGAAACTTGGGCCATACGTTTTCATCTAAGAATGAAATATTATTATCAATCTCTAGTAATTTTTTTTAACTTACATAACGTTTCTTAAATTCGTTGAAAGTTTCTACGTTGATGGTGTCATTCCATAAACTGTCAGGGTCGTTTTTGTATTTTAATTGATCAAGTAGATGAATGTTTTCGATATCATTGACACAAGAAACATCCAATTTATCATTTAACTTTTTCTTCTCTAAAAGAATTTCTTCGGTGTCAGTACAAAGTACAAAATGTGGTATCTGAACGAATGGTTCATTTTCGAGTTGAATGACAACATAAGTAGGGTATGTTAAATATAAACTAATTCGGATGTACGCGTCATAACAAGAGTAGCAAATTCCAATCAATATTAAGAGATTTTTCGATATTCTTATGAAAGTTGAATGGTCACTGCTTTCTGAGATGGTTGTTTCTTTTGTATTCTTCAATTGATCCGTAATTGTTTTTTCCAAAGGTAAAAGAGTTTTATTCCTCAAATTTGAAAGTAGGTTGAATGTAGCTAGTGCTAGCACTTCGATCAAAGAAATGCACGAAATTCCCGTGTAAAATCCTGTGAATCCTCCAATATCGCATAAAAGTGAAATAAAGTCGTAGGAAAAATATTCCGTTAAAACTTGCACGTAACTTATTTGTGATTCCAGTTGAATCTTCATTTCATTCCCAGGTGTGGAATGCGGGTGAATAGATAATATTGTCTTTTCGCATAGTCGATTAGGTTTAGAGTCGCAGTCTTCGTTGTTTTTCATTGTCATCTGATAAAGTTGATTGTAGTAATCACAAGTTAGTTTATGAGCTTTACATTTGTTTTTAGTCACAGTTGGCAAAAATGGCAACCTAAAGCAAGTTTAACGTGAAAATTTCTGCTAATTTTAATAAACAAACGAAAAAAAAAAATTATTACTTACTGACAAGTGAAATTTTGTACTACTTCATTCTGCCGTTTCCGTTTACAATTGGCATTGTCAAAGTCAAAGCGACCACAAGGATTTCTTTTTCTACTTAAAAATTTATACTTACCATTTTGAATTGTCGTCTCAACGTTGGCGAACCTGTATTCGTCTGTGTAAATAAATGTTTTAAATCTTTTACGATTCCCCTGCAATTACAATGATTTTAGAATAGAATTTAATGAATACCATATGACATTTCAACCCTGTATAAAGTGACATCCTTGATTCTTATTCTACTACATCGAAAAAGACTTTCAATCGTTGTAACATTGTCGTAGTAGAAAGTAAACAAATGTAGTGATTCCAAATTGCAACCTCGTAATAGAATTTTTTTCAAAAAAAAAAAAAAAAAAAACTCAACATATCAACATTTCTTACCAGGCAAATGTTCGATGGGATCAGTTGAGTTGATGTTTACTTGTTGTATTTTTTTTTTGCATGTTTTTACGTAATCGCTATTAATGACAGATAAAGCTGGTTTTGGAAAATCCAATTTGCTATTTTCATCAATTTCTGACTGGACTTGCACAGGTTCTTGCATGTAATGAGCGATTCTTTCCGCGCATTGGTAAGTGCACACACTCAGTGCAGTAATTATGATGAGAATCCAAGAGGCACGGTATAATTTAGAAAATTTTTTGTCTTTGACATTGCTCAATTCGGGTACCAAAAGAGGAATTTCTATTTTTCTCTTTAGATTTTCCTGAATTGTCAGTCGTATTGCACGTTGCCGCAACATTTCTGTTTGTGTGTAGATAATAATTCAAGATAATAACTCAAAATTGAATTATTACTCCCATTCGCTGTCAAAATTATTTACTCCACCCATTTGCTAGCAAATAAACTGTGTGTTTTGATCGTTTTGATGTTTGTTTAAATTATTTGCTCTTCTTGTGTCCGTTTAGTCAATACTTTTTTTAATGTTTGAACTGTAAACAAGAAGAGCAACTAGTTTTGTAGTGCTGTTTTCTTTATAAAGTTGTTAGAAACCTTAATTTGGAGTTTTATTTGATTCAGTACTCAATGTTACTTCATTATCAACCGATCCTTTAATTAATTTTGAAGATTTGAGCAACAAAACACATTCGGTGCTTTATAAATACACTCTTAAATGCTATTCCTGTACATTTGTGCATTTCGTTATTTCATTGATGAAGACGAATTAATAGTTAATGATAATAATAAAACATAGTGCACGTGCCATTCGTGTAACAAAAAATTATTTTACTTAAATACTTTATATTTTGTGTTGATCGGATGTTTCCAGCATATTGATTGTCGCGGTCAGCTGATGCTCAGCTGATGCAGGAGATCGATACTTACGCTTTAAAAGTTTTGTTTGAGCATGATGTAGACAATCTTACTTCTTACTTAGTATTAACAATTTTGATGTGAACAGATTATACATAAATGTTTATATTACGAATTTTTAATTTAGTTTACGAATTTTTAATTTAGTTTATGAATTTTTGGTTAAGATTCATTGCAACGAATTTGATATTGTTTTGGTAGTAAATCCGAATAAGAGTTTCAATCACAAGCTTTGAATGATATGCAGCTGCAATGTTATGTCTACTCTACTGTATATCTTATAACAGATTGTCAATTGTGCAAAATAATAGAGACGAACATTCATTATATTATTTGATGAAGCAGTGAAAATTTATTACAGGTACATTTTATTTCTGTTAATTTTAAAATTTTTATTTGTCCTGTTAGTTCTTATGGGGAAGCGCCATAGAAAACCTAAAATTTAAAATAAGCAGAACAAATCTCAAAAAAGGCGACAAACAGCAAATCGAAAAATAAAATTGTAACACTTGCATAATATTCACAATTTATTTAGTTTTCCGGTCCAAATTTTAAAATGAATAAAAATTCAGAAGTTTAAAACTAAAGCGTATTAAGCATCGGTTCTATGAACTTAGGGATCATTAACTTGACGTTTCCGTTTGCCAAATCTGGACCCATCTTGTTCTTCCCTTAAAGTGACAAATACGTTATTATAAATATCAAAACACGACACTGTTTAAGTTGAATAAATATTAGCATCCTTACGGATCATAAACTTGGCGTTTTCGTTTTCCGAATTCCGAATGTCTGGAAGCAACAAATACAATAAAAAATACGGACAGTCTACCTCTGCCGCCAGGGGTTTTTACAGTAATAAAACAAAATGTAATTAAATTTAAAGCCAAAAATGGCTAGTTAGGTTGAAGAGGTGTTAATAAACCAAAGTAAGTCCCTCTCAACAACCATTTTGTGCCAGAGAGAAATCCCTGGCAGCAGACACTACCTTAAAAATACTGTTACTTACGTATCTCCTACTTGGCCTTCAGTTTCTTCCGAATCTCTACAAAAGTAAGTTATAAACTTGCTTATAACTAAACCTGTTTTCTTACCCTTCGATTTCTTGGACGAAGGCAAAGGCGAAGAGAAAGCAAAATGTAACTGCTGCGAATATCATTTCGTTATTACTTGGGGATTTGCCATGTGTTTGCAAAGAGTCGGAGTTTAATTACATTGCGGATACAAATTATTTATAGAAAGCAACGCGGTCTGAATTTTTCCCACGTGTCTTCCTATAGTAACTTGACTCGATTGGAATAAACAGGTAGATCACATTCAATGTTTGGTTGTAGACTTTGCATTCATTCATTAAATAATGTAAGGTAAATTTTGGAAATTTTCTGTCATTGTACACATTTTTGCCTGTTTTCTACCGGAATTTGATTAGTTAATTAACGCAATGTACAGTTTCTAATTTTGTTTTTAATTGCAGATGACGTCTGGATTGCCACGACGAGTGAGAAAAGTTAACTGGTAAGTCATGTTTTTGTTTCTCATTTGACTGTAGGATTAGTTGTGTTAACTTGTCCTAAGGGAAGTGCGCTTTTTGTTGGAACGAAATGTACTTGTGCCACGATGAGTTGGGCACAACAATGTATTGAGATGTGTTACCTTGGTTGGGTAATAAATTGAATAATACTGCGCCATAATGGAGGCGAATTGTTGCAACAAACCCCGCACTCTCCACAGGCACGGGGGATTTTGTATTTGTATTTGAGACGTAATGAAACTGCTGCGATAACGATACGTAGGTATTTTAACAATTCATTCACGCAGTACCAATGAAACATTAGTAGTGGGGAAAAACAATTACAGGTTTAGAATTGTTTTTAATAGTCATTAGGTTTTTTCTGCCAAACTAATCTTCAGGAATTCACAGTAGAAAGCGTTTTAAAACTGTTTATTTACATATTTAAAAAACACTTTTCTTACAATAAACAAAGCCATTATCATTCGATAAAAGACTTTAAAATCTCTCTCCTAATTGAAACCGCCGTTCTAAAATCAGTAATTAACCCATTATAATCCCTACAAAAATAATCCCACTCATTCCTCTCCGAATCGTAAACATGAGCAACCGAAAAACGACCAAACGACAACAATTTCCCATCATGCACTACAATACACTCGCTATTATTAACAGGAGAAAGACATTTAGGTTTAACGAAACTCCACCTGTAATCATCAGGATTGTAAATCAATAAATCCCCTATTGGATACTCGTAATATAACGGAACAACGTAAATTCTCCCCTTACAACCAACCGCTATAAAAAATTGTGGAAATTTCCAAAATTTTTCCAAAATTTCAACCTCACGAGTCGCCGTATTAAAAGCTTGAAACGACGTTACGACTAACCGGTAAATAATTCCTAGAAAAAAATTTGTTTTAAAAATTTACTTTACAAAAAAACTTATAATTTTACCGTCAATGAGAACCAAATTAGGAATTACAGTCTTTTCCGCGTGTTCTAGTCCGTCAGAGTAAAACTCACCAACAATTTCCCACTTGTTGTTCTCGGTATTGAATCGTATTATATTCTTATTACAATCCTCGAAGTAAATTAACTCGTCCATAATGACCGCTCCTACTGGCATAGGCATGTTTGTAACGGTTGATGTTGTTTGAGTTGTTACGTCAAAAGCATCGATGTTCACGTTATCGACTTTATCCCACGCGTTGATTGAGTAAATGCGAGTGCCAACAATTCCAAAAATATCCGTGTGCGGCCATTTGTTGGTGACGTCATTGATGTTTAGATACGGGTACCATTGATCGGCTTTGTCGTCGTAGATTTCGTATGCGTGACCTTCGTCTGTACCGTGTTGAGCATAACCGCGGATTAGTAAGACGTTGGAGTTGGAGGTTTGAGTTGTCATTTTGTGTCGTGTGTTTGAAGGGAGAGACTGTGCGACCAGCTGTGTTGGGGATCAGTGGAAATGTTGAGTGCCAAAAGTTTAAAATAGGTGTTGAGTGTTAGGTAATAAGTTAAGTAACTTGAAGGGTTTGTAAAGATGGTTATGTCACAGAATATTAAAGTGGTAGTCAATCCTTATTTAGAATATTGTTTTTAATGTTAATGCTGTTATAAAAAATGTAAAAATGTTGAAACTATAAAATGTGGTAACTACTGTTCATAGTCCTATTAAATTTGGTTATTGTCGACTCACAAGGGGAACGTCTCAACCCTCCGCCCCCGATTTTCCCCAAACCTTTTCTACTTATGCATTGTTACCGTTTAAATAGGTTATTGCGCTAAAAACTTGCGGTATTCGTTTAAACAATAACAAATATTGTTGAAACACCGCACTATTTTCGTGCGGGGAAG
>JAQGAS010000283.1:0-65406 GCA_034686365.1 Pachymerium ferrugineum | reverse complement strand
ATCTTCACTTAAACTGCAAGAACTCTTCTGGGTAGCTGTCCTTTATCCATTCTAGTAGCCGGGCTACTCTTCGCCTCCCATCCAATACACTGAAGCAGTAGCGACATGCTGATGTCGGTGAATGTTTGTTTTTCCTTTTCTTTTTTCTTGCAAACATGTGCTATTGTCGGCAAAGAGACGGAAATGAAGAAACTCGTGGATGGACATGGTTGAGTTTGTGTGCAGCCATTTGTTGATTAAAGAGCATGGTATAACTGTGTTGGCAGTTTGTGCTGTGTACGATCTCTTAGTTCATTCAAAATTGCTAGAGGTAAAGTTACTTTATTTGATTTCATTTGTTTTGTAATAGGGTTACAAAACTTAGGTGTTTTCTGATGGTTTATGTAAATCTATATTGGTTATTACATACTGATTCTGTGTTAGTCTGTACTAATGGATGTTTAAAGCCACTTGGAAATGGTAAACTTCAGTTTTGGAAATTATGAAGAAGAAGAAGAATGAAGTGACAACTTATTTGGTTAAGAAGGTAATTTTAAATAAATAAATTTTATTTACAGTAGGTTTGTGCAGCAATTTTCCTTTTAAAAATACTTTTTAAGTTACGGTTAGAATGTGTGAGAAAGATAAAAATTAAGACAGCTCGTATTGTATAAACTGATCACAGTAGTCAATCAGGGAGCTTCCTTTAAAAATTTTGCAAATAACTGCCAAGTAATAGTTCGCTTAAAAGTTTGAGGATGAAATTTGGCACATGTTTCATCGATTGGAGTAAAGTTTATTATCGGATACACTAATAGAATGTATGTAAAAGTACTTGGACATATTTACTAGCATTATAAACATTTAAAAAGGACAAAAGTAATCCAATGATGCATATACAATAACAGTATTTCTGCCTAGACCATTTAATTTGAATAATTTATAACTTTAATCACAAATACTAATTAAATTCCAGATCAAGAAAACTTGGACGAACCTGACGAACCACCCGAAGTATTAGACGAACATTGCGCGTGCGATAAAGCCAAATACGAAGTTGTATTATGGAGCAGACACACTCACCCAAAAGACTTTTCCACAAGTTAAATTAAGTCACTCATAAAACAAAATTTAAAACTCAACAAAATATTTTTTAGATGAAGTGTTAACTCATTTCTCTGACGTCATTGGCGCATCTCATTGTCCAGATTACAGCATGGGGAAAAACGGTGTTTTGTAGCTGAAGGTCTACAGTACGTAGCTTATTAGGGTGCAACTAGGAACATGGAAACGGAATTAAAATAAAAGCCTAAGTAAATTTCATACAACAATTTTATTATTTATGTAATAAATTTTTAATATTTATTAGATCGCACATTTTCGAACTGTAATCAAAGCCCGTGGTTTATAATTCACCAACATCAATGGGAAACCATTCGCAGTCTTCAGAGTCGACCATCGTCAGCACCCAATGTCTTCAGCCAGCATGTTGGGTCCATCACCTGATTGGGTTGTTGGAGTTAGTAAACTAGAGTTATGTCTTCAAAATTGTTCATGGGCGATGAATAAAGTGTTAAATTTATATCCATGGGATGCAGGTACTGATAGTGGTGTATCGTACGAGGCAACTAACAATTATAGCTGTAGTGTACTTTATGCTTGGTTTTTTTTTTTCGTTTTGTTTTGTTTGACTTGTTTTCGCTGCGTATTACCTTTTTGTCGCTGGCGGCGTTAAACCTTATTCTTTTTCTTCCACCTGCAACTAAATAATTCATTTATTTTATTTAGTCACCTAATAAGCCAAATCATTCGATGGAAATAATCAGACTAATTACATCAAGTTTTCCTAATGATGGACTTATAAGCACCCTTTTATGATCCCAGTGGCAGGTCAATGAAACCTGTTGCTCGGTTAAGTATAAGTCGACAACGTTTCTACGAGAAAACGTGTGTGGGTGACATTATCACAAGCGCGGCAGCGCTTGTATGTATGGAATGAAAAATCCCATTGCCAACGTGCGCCAGTTAGTCAGCTGCAGCGCCTTTCCCAGTGTTAGTATTTTTTATAACCATCGTAACATGATAATCGTGTACATTAATGCATTAACGCTATTGGACTTGTCTTTCAATGAAGAAGAATTACGTGTAAAATTATTAATAAAGGACAAAAAAAGGATCGCCATAGACTGTTTTAACGGTTTTAGAATTTAATTTTCTGTGACTTTCATTTGGACATTCTTCATGAGTCAATTAAGTGAGCTGTAAATGTTCAACTTTGAGCTAACTCAGTAATGTTAATGCTCATATACTTATTCATTGTTATTAAAATTGGTCATTCTAACAAGCAGAATAGCCTCTGATTCTTATCACCTATTGCACTAAACTAACTTGTAAATACAGTAGGAGATTAAAATATATGTAGTTCTAAAAAGTAGACTGATTGGTGTAACATTTGTCCAAGTCATGAGGAAGACTGAAATAAAAATTACTTAAATGATTTTTAAACCGTTATGATGTAAGGTAAGAGAGGTAAAAAGACCTTACAAAATTTCAAAAGGGAAAACCTTACAATTTTATTTCCATTCTTTGTGGTTTTGTCATCAAATGAACCCATCCCTTACATAGCCTTTTTTTTAAATGCATAGCATTTTTTGACTTCTAATTGGGTTGACTTTTGAAGAAGATCCGGTTATAACTAGTGAAGATTCAAGGCGTAATTTTTTTAAAAAAATCAATGACATTATTTAAACATGTGCAAATATAATATTCCTTGAGAGAAATTCGGATTTGGTTTTATTTTTATCAGTTTATCATGTCTTAACTCTCCTTGGAAGGCCATAAGTTGAAGATTTGTACATGAGATAGTTTGTGTTGAAAGTGATAATTTTCATTTTTTTTTCATTAATAGCTGATTGTGCAGTGAGTGATTGGGGTCCATTGTCCCCTTGTGTTGTCACGTGTGGTAAAGGTTTGCGACATCGTGGAAGAAATTATTTGATGCCGACGAAAGTGAATATGATGAAATTGTTCGACTGAATGCGTCCATTGGTCAGCTGGAAAAGGAGATTACAATACAGTTGGCGAGTTTTGTTCATCTGGAGCAAGCTAGCCAAGCCCCTATCATAAGTCCTCCAACTCCCAGCAACAGTGGGAGTAGGACATGAAGAGGTGGGGCACCGACGAGGTTGAGAGCCGGGAATTTTTGGCTAAATATTTTAGCCTCCCTTTAAACTATGCAGCCCAAAAACGTATTGCACAACCTGTTTGGGGACGGCCAGTTATAAACCCCAAAGGTTTGATAATGTAGGCGAGCATTTGTGAACGGGAGGCTCCCTTCTGAATCCTGGAGTTGGGGCCCCACTCTGCCATCAACGAATGAGAATTCTTATCCAGATTTTCATTCCACAGCATATGTGAATTGCCAAGTAGTGAATGATATATACCATCCACACTCTAACTTGAGTGTGGATCCATGGATTTCCACCCTGGAGTGAGTGGAATTACGAGCCATGAATCCTCCTACAGGAACACAGGTAATGAGTTTTCGTCTCAGAGGAATAATTCTTCCCATTTGCGCCAGCGAACTGGAAATAACAACAATAACAACAACTCCACGCAAAACCCAAACCTTACGCAAGGTTTGGGCCACAACCAATCCAATAATGCGAACAACAGCTCTTTCAGGAGTCAGAGTGTGCATGCGACCACAGACGTCGCTATCTGTGAGGGAGACCTGGCCAAGTGTCGCGCCTTTCTCGATGAGTTCCACCGTAGTGATGCTCGGTGGAGGACAAATAAATGCAGTATGCAAAGAGTTTATGCCGCACTATTTGAACGACAGTCTCTGAAGTTGGTTTTTACTAAAGAAAGACCAATTTAACAGTTGGGCACACCTCCATTATGTTTTCATAAAGGAACATGGCCATGAAGATTGACAGTTGGTGCACTTTGTTAGCCATTAGGCAGAATCCTAATGAGACATTGAATGCCTATGTCGCATGAGCCCAGGGACTCTACTTTCGGCAGGGTCAGGTGTTCGGTGATGGGAGTTTGGCCGCAACATTCGTACAGAATGCTTTCCCCAGCTCTAGAACACTGATTATTAGTTTGAGTTATCCAACTAATTCTTTCACTACATTGATTGAATGCATACTCGCCAATAAAGGCAAAGTGGCAATGTGGGAGAAGACATGCTTCTCCCACAAATCCACAGAACAGGCCTCAGCAGCCCAAATCCTCCCCTTGCAAGGACGAGGATGAAACAGATTCGGAATTGGAAAATTATGAATCTGCAAGCAACCCTGAAAATGAAGGTGAAAACCTTTTCAAATTGCAAATGGGAAAATCAAAAAGGAATTTTTTCCAAAAATTCTCGGAAACCAAAACGTTTCGGAATTTGGTTGTTTAAACTAGAACAATTAAAATTTGGAATTTTAACACAAAGTTCAAAATATACAAATTTGGAGAAATTTAATAAACAGAATGAACAAAGGAAATTCAATTTAAACAGCTATTTTTTTTTAACATTTTGAAGGTTAACATAGTACAATAGACATAGTATCACAAAACAGAATGCCACTGAACTTTCAAATGTATTACTAATGAACAATTAAAAATTGTTTGTCAAAAAACCATGTCCCAAATATTGTACAGGTTTGCAGTGTAAATATGCAAAGCGTTTGGGTCCTTGGAACTTACACCTTCGGCCTGTATAACCATTTTGTACACCCTGCGATATGTTAGTTGTATTTCTACCATTATCCTATTCCATAAACCTCGAACTTTGTCGCTGTGTGTCGCCACATACCAAAACATTAGACCGATCATAGACCTATTTCTCATATACTTATATTGATCTATCTATGCGTAGCTACCTATATAAGAGGTGGTTGTTCAGCCCTAAGTTATTTGTTAAAAAAAAATCGTAATTTACATTCGGTATAATTTTAAAACTGAAACTGAAATGATATTAAATATGTCTCTTAAAAAAGACAGTGTTTAGATTGGGTTTAAACTCTTCTTTGACTGATCTCAGTTACTATTTGCAAATCACAACCTAATTAATTACTGCCACAAAATTTTGAATTCTAAAATGTAATTTTTAGAAAAATTAAATGAAACAGTATTTTAATTTGCTGTAACTAGATGGCGCCATAAACAAAGCCTGGTACCGTATGACGTTTTAATTCTACCAGGTTGTAATGTAAACTAGATTTGGGGTCACAAGTATTTATACTACGGTAATGTTAGAAACGCTCTGATAGTAATGCTGATAAAATCCAAATAATCGGCCCAAACTTTTAAAAAAATTAATATATCTAAAAAATGTTACACCATTAAATTTATTTTTTTATGTGTGTTTTATACGATGGTATCGCTAATAATAGTAAGCTGAAAACATTTCATTTTTACAAAACCTAACTCAATATCATTCTAACAATTTAGAATTTATAGTAAGTCAAATATTGCGCACTATTGTTCAATTCCATGAAGTTACCTACAACCCTACTTAAAAAGCGTTATTTTCATTTACTTTATTCTACTTTTATCCACCTCCCACTCGCGAACTAAATTCGAGACAAGATTGCGTGCATGCTACTTAAGAATTGCAAATAAACGAACAAATGTTCATCGCCCGCGTTTCACGCTCTATTTGATCATACGCTTTTAACTGTAATTTAGGCCCCCAAAATGGAACAGGAAGAACCCTGTTTAATTTCATTAAAACCATTATTAAAAATTATTAAAATAAATTGACAGGAATAATCAACCAAGATGCAACTCTTTTCGTTTTTTATCTAAGTTGTTTTTATGTGCATTGCACAATTTAAAAAAAACACTCTTGATGTGTATGAAGATGGATGATACAGAAATATATCAAACTGGGTGATAAGAATTCAGGGTGTGGCATAATTTTGCAATTAGCTTCCGCTATGGCAATTTTTTAAAGAGTAAGTAAGATATGTTAACTTACTAATCTCTGTCCTTTCTGCTTTGCTGTAGTATTTCTACATGTTTCTGTTCAGGTAAATCTTCATAATTCCTGAAAAATGAATTACTACAAATTATAAGAAACTATTTTATAATTTATTATCAATGAAATGAATTTTATTATAGAAAAGAATCAGTTTTATTCTTATTGGACATTTTTTGTGATCAAAAGCTAAATGAAAAATCGAAAGAAATGTACAAATTGGGTGGGCGAGGGAAATGAGTGTGGTCGAAGAGGGGAAGGTACTCAATGATGACGAGAACCAGCAGGCTCGTCGGCATTGGGCAGCAAATGAGAGACCCTAGAGAAAATTTACGGGTGTAGATAAGAAAAGAGCGGGAAATTCTGAAATACGCATTATCCTTGTCTTTCAATCATCTTGTGGCTGGAGAAAGATATGAAGAAATCAAATTGTAGGCCGTGTAACCACCCCCTATTTCTTGACCTTAAAAAATTGGCAGGGCAATAACTGGGTTAGTTTTATGAAGACCAAAAGTTTAGTATCACTAAATGAATGAAAGCAATTTTGAGAGTTGTTTCTACGATTTACACTGTAAATTAAATATTTGCTTTCACTTTTTGATTTACATGCAGGACACCTGGTTCAAAGCAGTTGCAATTACTTTTTACGTGATTACAATTTAAAATCATGAGTTTAAATTTGCCGCTTAAGCATGGTAATTAAATCACGAGTTTTGTACGATGCGACACGTAATGCCGTCAAGTTTTGCAAATATATGTCAGGTGAGTGTAAATATAGCAAAATTATTTACACTGACCTGCAGTTAATGAAATTTTGGCAAAGTTTTTATGACACTTTGCTCATTTTGGCCGGAAAATACAGATTTGTAAAAATAACAGACATTTATTGGTATAAAATTATCGTTAGTAAAAATAAAATTGAACCATTATTCCAATGATGAGAGACCAATAAAATTGGGCAGTCTTAAAAAATTTCAAATCTAAACTCAATCAAAATTTCAGCCGAAAATTCTAATTTCTGCATTGTATGGAGACAAAAACCAGGGCCGTAGCAAGAAATATTTTGTGGAGAGGCAAGCCTACAAAAGTATGCCCCCCCTCCCCCCCATAAATCAAATCGTTCGACGTATCTACGAATCACATTATACAAAAAGTATTTTGACAAAACAATACTTAGTTTCGTAATCATTTAGTTTTTGTATTTAATGTTTGAAAAACATATCCCAGCATGAATTTTACGCCCCTGCAAGTGGTATCTGGGGGGCGGTTGCCCTCTTGCCTCCCCCCCCCCATACGCTACGGCCCTGACAAAAACTAAGATACAACTCAAAAAACTGAGAATGGCAACAAATTTTTTTTTAAATGTAAAATTGACGTAAAAAATTGTTAGGTTGTGCCCTGCGATTGCAAAGTCATTCGAAAGTGACAATTGAAGTAAAAAAAAAACTTCGTATCAGAACGTCCTGATTAACACATTCTAAGTAATAACTTAATGCATAAGTTTAACAAAATTCATCGCTTTCGATATGTCTTGACTATGGATGAAATTCTCACTTTTTTACTAATAATATCAATCAGTAAACATAATTTCATAGTAACTCAAACATTGCAATAACATCCTCATCTCCAAGATCATGTTAGATCTGGTCTAATGAGACTCCACGCAGTCTACGGCAGCTGCGCAACTGTCCTTGGCCGCGATTACAACAGAAACACATGCGCACATTTCTTCATGGCATCCCCAATCCAAAAACAACAAACGTACAAAATGACCGTGAATTTATAAATAAAGAATAAAATATATATAACCTCTTGTATCTGGTTTCGCAACTAAAACAAAACAAAAAAATAATATACGTGCACCTGCTCAAATCTTGACATTAGCCAGGTAAACATGGAGCAACACTGAGCAAAATGCCTTAGGCTGTCTGCGTTTAACCCTACGAAGCACCTGACAGGTGTGGTACAACACCTACGCCTCCACGTGGCCCCCACGGAATTTACTGCCGACGGCTTTGCTAAAATCCTTTCAATACCAAAGAGTTGGCTGTGAAGTTTTTGTTAGTTCATTACAGTAAAAGGGGACAAGGAGGTGGGAATTACGAACAAACTCAGTGAGCGCGGGGGTGAGATAGAAAAGTTGTAATTGAGTTTCTAGCAGGCGGCGTGCGGTCTTGATTACAGGGTGTGAAGCAAAAGACACGAATCAGAGCGAACACAAGGGAACGCGGGGCCATTTGGTGGTGAAAAGACTCCCACGGACACGATGGGGCTTTAAAAGCCACTTCCTCAGGGACCCCAGTATCTCTTTATAATAAAATGACTAATACACATGATCTTGGTTTACAACTCTAGTTGGAAGAATGGGGAATCGTGTTCTTTTTTAGTTCCGTTCCTTATATCAAAATTTGGAAAAAAAATTACTGCAAGGCAGAATGACTATAAAAATGTCTTGTGTTCATGTGTAAGGCACAAAAGGATCTGAGTTTGTACTTAAAAATTAGCGATACTTTCAAGTTCTCGATTTTCAGCAGTAACATACAAAGAATCGATCCAATTAGTAACTAAAAACTTTTACTATTACTTGTTTCCAGTGAATATGGTATAATTATGATATCATTTATTTGGTCATGTGCCATCCAAGTTTCAACCTTTCAAAACTTATGTAAATTAGAATTTTTAAATGTTAAGAGCATGGTCCAGAATTAAAATACAAAATTGAAACTAGGATTTTCCCAACATTGGAATGCTCATTTCAGGCGTCCCGCTGTCTAACATGAACAACGCACTGACCTTTTTTCCAACATTTAAATTTACAAATGCTATTTTTTAAATGTAGGCCAAAGGACAAACGCGGAAACAAAAATCAGGCAAATTTTATGCGTGTAAAAATTTTGCTTCGGGTTAATTTTGTTGAAAGTGACATCAAATTTGTCCTACATATGGATTCGGAATGAAGGTGGAAACGTGATTTTTTTTTTCTTTTGCTCGTGCTTCTTCAATCCGGGCATGCAGGTGTGTGACAAGAAGGAAAAGATCCCCATGACCCCAACACCCCCCTGGGGCGAACACCTGGGCTTCGTGCAACTTAACATGGCGTTGGAGGAAAAATGTAGTTGCTAAAGCAACTGGGCTCGAGGATATTTTGAGTAAGTTGCCGGTTGACTGAGGAAGATTGCAGAGAGTTGCCCCTTTGGCGACACCTTATCAAATTAGACACCGTAACATACGACTTATTCTTACAACTTGTACATTGATACCTGGTGGTGGAGGAGAAAATTTGATTAAGTTGTTGCAAGTTTTAGAAATACGTAGTTAGTTCTTATAATTAGTTCTGGGGAACTAAAAGTGAAGAATTGAAAGGAATGTTAAGAATGTACACGCCAAAAAAAGGAATAGAAAAAAATACCCGAAAGGAATTTTTACCTGTTTGGTGCGGCCAAGTCCAGGTGAAGTGAAGCAAAGAATTCTGAGAGCAATTCTGAAAACAATTTAGAATTAGAAAAAAATTAGAAAGAGTAAGATAAGGCCAAAAAAAATTTGAGATTTGATAACAAAAAAGTAATTCTTAAAGACAGCAGTTAAACAACGAATGCATGTACATTGAAATTAAGATGAAATACCTTAACAAAAAGTAAAAGTAAGCAATTAAAATCAATGTTGTTCATTGAAACACAGCAATTGGTCCGAAATCAGCAATAGTTTACTATAAACTTCACTTCTGCCCGCAGCAAAATCAGCGTCCAATGCACAAGTTACAAAAACATTGAAAAAAGGACTGTACTATGCAATTTATTCATTTAATCATTGAACTATATCGCAAGTATTGGTATTAGACATTGGTACTATTGTTTTTTTTTATTATGTATGGATGTTCATTGAGTTCGAGGGTCTATTTAGTGAATTCAAATTATTCTGTTTATATTGGGTAGTACAGGTAGTTTGAGCCATTTTGCGGCAACTCCATAAATAGTAAAATCAAAATATTATCAATAACTGCAGTATGTTCTCCTCAATTTGCTTGAAATGATATCAAAAAATAAATGTCAGTACATGCTTTCTTCTGCAAAATACTACTATGGAAATAAATATTAATAGCTGTTAACTTAATATTAAGCTTTAAATTATTTATAGCCTCTACCATCAAACTATGGTAGAGCTGGTCAGCTGGTTACACTTGAATGCCCCATAACGTAAGATTTTCTATGATATTATACCCTACTACTAAACGGCTGAGGGCAAGGAAAAGAATATATCTATTTAACCAATAATTAATTCCAGGATTAATTATTGGATAAAGTTCTGTTCTTTATGTTTTAAGTTTTATTCTTCTTCTTTCTCTTCTTTGTATATTAAAACCGACATTTTATAATTGTCATTGAGTACCCATAATTAAATTCTTGCAATAAAACATTGGCAGTATAACTGAATCTACGATGAGGACCTAATAATGAGGAGCAAATTGACCTATCATTTAGTATGAACTAAACGACATCTCCATATACAATAACTTTTATCTACAATTAAAAAATTTCTCTTCCTTACCACTTGTTTTATTGATTTTATACTACATGTATATAACATATGGTATACAGTCAACATAACGGGTGCATAAAACATCCTTGTAAAAAAAATTAAAATGTTCTAATAAATTCAATGTTTGGTCAAATAAACACTTGGTAGATGCAGTTGAACTGATGGGTATTGCCAACTTTGCGGTGTTTGTAAGAAAAATCAAGGAAGAGATTATTCCTATTACATTCACATAGATGATGACGATTTAATAAACTGTCGTATATGATGACCCATTCACTTTCCATTGCAGTTGAACTGCTTGTAGTGGTATAATAAAATCATTGCATCCAAATGTATACTAGAAATAAAGGTAAGATAAGCTCTGTGAATAGGAACAGGTCTAAAATTAGTATGGGTTCTACTACGAAAGGTAAACATTTAGATGGTTTAACATGTAACCTTTCGTAGTAGAAACCCATACTAGTTTTAGACCTTTTCATCCATTTGCCCTTATTCACAGACCTTTATTTCTAAGAGTGTAGCGAATGAGGGGTTTAAAAAACCAATATATAACCGCACTGTAACAAACGTTTAAGCAAACTTGATTTATGAAATACAAATTCCGAATTCAAGAACTAGCTTCACTGCAGAGCTTTAGTAAAATGGAGTAAAGGCGCGGCGAAGAAATAAACTTTCAGATAACTTCAACCTGAGAAATTTTATGTTGTAATCATCAAATTATTGCAGTCCAATAATCGGTAATTTTTGTCATTTGTCAGATAACCAATTTGAACTGCTCCAAGGATATCACTAAAGGATATCACTTTATTTTACGAATTTCAAAAAATTAATAAAAACGTCTAAAACAATCAAAATTTTTTTAAAGATTGATTCTCAATGAAAAAGTCATCAGTATTTAATTTCAAATGAATACAGACTTGAAAATAATGAATGCCATCCATTAAATGTTCAAACGTGTTTATTAACTTTCCTATTGCAACGCCTATATTTCAAATTCAACCCAAGAAATAAGAGAGTGCATGCAAGTAAAGGATTTACATTAATTTAGTAATTATAATAATCATAACTCATTCTCCCCAACAGCTTAGTTCAAATTATTTTTTACAGCATAACGATTTACGACAGCACTGAAATTTTATATCATTCCTGCATTCACACCTGCAAATAAAAAGTAACTTCAACAAAGTTTACAAAGCGTCAACCTGCTTATCGCCAACATTCAACTTTTCAAATTATTCATATTATTTATAGCCATTAATTTTTAAATAAAAATTTTCCAGCTGAAAACGCGATTTTCAGATTTACCAAGAACGCCAAGTCACCTGACACTATTTCGCAATTTCACAGAACTGATAAAGTTTCTATTTGCTTAGTTCTAATGAAATAATTATGCCAAGAAAAAACAATTGCGGTTTTCAGTTATTCATGATAAATTTCATTAACGGATTAACCCGTGACACTCAAACTGAATTTTATCACCAGCACATATCACCAAGCCGCCATCTACTTAACCACTTCTTCCTCAGTCCGCCAAAAGTCAGGGAAAATCGGCAGGGTTAATGCATTGTAGTAACACCCACGTACATTGCATCTTTAAAACATGTCTCATCACTC
The DNA here is from genome assembly GCA_034686365.1 of Pachymerium ferrugineum. NCBI lineage: Eukaryota > Metazoa > Arthropoda > Chilopoda > Geophilomorpha > Geophilidae > Pachymerium > Pachymerium ferrugineum. The sequence goes on along the minus strand of JAQGAS010000283.1, from coordinate 53,303 downwards.
TTTCTAAATGGAAATAATATCTGACGGATTGAACTGTTGTCAAGTTTTTACGTTGTACTATTTTCGAGCATTCCATTTACAAAACCTGATGTACAATATAAAGTTTAAACTATAATCACTCTCCCGTTTATTTCATGGTACCTCCTAAAGGGACAATCAGTTGGCAAGTTAATATCTGTAACCTTCAATATCAAGTTGAAATCTGAGTAATAAAAATTTTGTTCAAATATCAATTGGCCAAAAGTGCTGACAGTTTCTTTAAACAATTTTTTTTGTAAAATTTGTATTAACCATCTATAGGTATGAAATTAAATTGGAGTCTTCAAAACGCCAAAATTTTTAAAATTTTATTCTTATAAATTTTCGTTATGATTGTCTGGTCTTTGTCACACCGAGTACTTTAGTCGCTTGCTGCCCTCTGGTGATGATATTCTACATAACTTGATTATTTTTTTTGTTTAGGAACAACAGCTTTCTGCATTGATTGAAAAGAAGATTGTCCGAAATAAGCGACAACAAAATCATCAAGAAAACTTCCTCTTATGACAATATCAATTGGCATAATAAGGAAGCTTCATATAAAATAACAAAAAATATTAAATCCAAATTTTGAAATTAAGTAATATCGGACAGAGTAAAAGATGAGAAAAGTTAGTTATTTTAACAGTGACGAGCCAAATGTTTCTCTACTTGCACAAAACGTTTCTTTTAAAATAACGAAAAAAAAAAATTTTTTCCAACTTTTCTCCCACAAGTAACTCAGATTTCATCACACCCCATCTTTGATCTCCATATTTCCCTCTCCTCCATCCACAACGCATGCGTACACAAACCCTCCATTGTCCAGAAAACACGTGGGCCCGTAACCGTACACGCAAAATTCCCCATTTCCAAAGCAACCAAAAACCAGGGCCATTGTGCCGACCCAAATCACGGCCGGTGGACGCCGTCCGAACCCCAGGTGCATTGGCCGCAAGCAGCTGCTGCCATTGGGTCCGTGCGTGCCTGCGGCCAATCCAACGTTCAAGGCGCGCGTTCAAACTGCGCTTGCGCCGACCACTCGCCTCTTTATTGGCCGTGGGAGTGGGATGGAGTCAATCGAGTCGGAGACGCTCGCGAGCACTGAGGGCACGGTCTAAATGCTACCAACAATCATGTGGAATAAACGTTTACCGTCCACTCATCAACACCCACACACCTGAAACTCAGGTAAATTTATTATTCACTTCCTAACTTATTCCAAATATTTCCAAAAACTCCTCTTCAGACACCAGTTCAAAGATCAAGGTTACTTAGGTGCGCGTTCCACTCACCTGGACTAAAAATTCTCAAACGCGATGTTCACCTACAAGTGAATTTTTCAGTTTTGTGCCTTGTTTGTTGCGCGCCCTTCCAAAACCCCCCTCAGGGCCTGACCAGGTGGCATGGGACGCCTCCCCTCCTGCCACCTGCGCGAGCTTCTTCCACGTTGTTTGCTAATTTATTTTCAGCAATGTCTTTTTTTTTTCTGAGCCAACAGGTGGAAAAGAATTCCTTTTTTTTCTTATTATTGTCTTATTCTTTTCTTTTCCCAAGGGCATGATGACCTCTTATTGACAACTTGTTTTAAAAGAAAAAAGGGAATAAGTTTTACAAATCCCTCTCCAGAGTTCCTCTTACGTCATCATCACTCCCCATCTCGTTCGTTCCCCCGCAGCGCTCTTGCCGCGTTCCCCGGTAGCCAATGTCCTGCTGGCGCCGTCTCGCTGAGTCTCTTGAGTTCCGCAAGCTTTTTGGATGTTTCTTGAAAGTTTAGTCAAGTTTTTTACCCCTCTGGTAAAATATTTTTCTTGAAAAATTTACTTCTTTGAAGACTACTGCGAATACGCAAGTTGCAATTTATGTCCAATTTTTACGGAGAATTTTTTTTTTCGACGGAAATTTAGTTCCCGACTGAAATTCGATTGACTGTGATTCCAAGCTGATAATTATCCGATTCGTAATTGAAGGGGTCAATTGACCAGTCAGTATTTGATCAAATAATAAGTTTAATTATAATCTAAAATATGTAAGTCACGTTATATTTAATCAGTAAATGATTCAAAGAAATAAACGTGAAGTTGTTCAAAGCATTTTTTAGAAATTTAATTTGCTTTAATTTAATTTTCCAGTGACATTAATTACCATTTTACACAACCATTTGTAAATGTAAATAATTTTTTAAAGGTAGTAGCACCCTTTTAAATCTAGAATCACATCGGTATCTTTTATATTGTAAAATGCAGCAGTCCGTGTCTTAATTATTGCAACGGGACTATTTAATTACCGAGAAGTGATCAAGTACAACAACTGCTTTAAAGCTGCACAAAACATTCAATAACGAATTGAAATTTTATTGCATGTATTACGTGTATTAGATTTACAAAAATTGGTCAAGTCTGATTTACATTTATTACACACGAAAAAATTTATGTAAAATGTTTTGCCTTCACTAAAGTTTCTTTGTTACATATGTACAAACTTTAGTTACTTTTCAAGCAAGTTGCATGAAAATTTTTAATGCACAAAACATTTTTCTTAGGAATGTCTCAATCTTAAATCGTTAATTTTTAATCAAATCAATTCAAAATAAGAGTTTTAAGGTGTTGGCCCACCTTAGATGACCATCTGGTGTTGGCCGAACCACCCTGGAATGCGGTGGCCTCCGCAGGGCCATACGGCGAATTTTAACGAGTTTTTCGATGGCAAGGTCGAGCACATAGTTATGCAGGGGAGATGGTCACCTCAGGTACTTGCAAGTGACAGCTCTCATGTCGCAATAACTGTCTATGTGTAATTGGCATCGATTTTCGATTCATAACCTTGACCTATTTGTCACTTGACCCCTCTCCACTGACCAACTCATTTTCAGTTCCTTATCTGTACCAAGAGTGGCGCATCACTCTGCCAGTCCCTCTCCTCCTAATCCCAGGTCAAAAGCCCAAATAGGGATTTCTTGACTCTTATCATTACATCAGAGTGCACTTTGATTCTTCACTCTCTCATCTTCATCGGTATTTCAGAATTCTGCTATGCACCGACTACTACTGGCCTTGGGCGCCTTACTGGCCGCGATCGCCCACGTGTCTCTTGCGTCTCACCCGGACAAGATGGACCCACATGTGCAACAAGCAGTTCAACTTAGTTTACTTCATTTGTTTGGATTTAAAAATCGACCACGGTCTAAAAGTGATGGTGAAACGTCGGGTTCTTCAATCACATATGTGCCTCCTACTATGATGCAACTGTATAAAAGGCAACGACGACTTGTCGCGAGTGGTACACATTTTGTACGGAGGGATAGTAGTAACGCTAATACTGTCCGGAGCTTCACACATTCAGGTAATTTGCTATTTTGTTATTTTTAAATTTCAAGTGAGAGCTTTGAGCTTGATTTAATAAAGTTTGCCACATTGAGTACTTATGTGATAATTGCCATTTCATAAAAGAACTGAAGAGAATACCATGAAAGTTATTTCCTCCTAAATAACTTTAAACCGATTTTGCAGCATTTAAAGCTTCGAGTTGAATTTCAGCAACTATTTTGCTTGACAGAATGAAGTTTATGATGCCAGTGGTCATTGCAATTATACGGGTATAAAATTGGTTACGAACAAATCAATCAGTAGTGACTGTTGGTTGGGGAATTAGCCAACTTTACACGGCATTATGATGACGATGGTCAATAGTGCAGGAAGAAACTGTCTTAAGTTCTTATAATATACAGCCAACTATTATTTATAAAGTTGCGTACATAATGGAACCTCAATAAAAATACTCCGCAATTGTGCGTCGCGCATGTCACGTTACACGATGTGTATCGATATTGGTATTAATAGGCAAGGCGACATGGGAAAGAGTCTCTAACGAATCCCAGTCTTAGTAATCGTAATTATAAATGAGAAATTGGTGTTAAATCTTTAGTTTTATAATCACAGTCTAATGTTATAGGCGTTAATGTGAAATACAAATTTGCCTCTGACTCTTATTTTCTGAACTGAAGTATAGCGTTATTAGCTGGGACTGAAGAGATTAACAGATTATTGTTAAAGAGTTGTAAACCTTAAGCGCTGAACAGTGCAGGCAATTATGAGATTTTCAAAAGAATTGCAAAATCTTTGACATTCTTTTCAAAGGTTTTCCTAAACTGGTTAAAAAGTTTAAGAGTACTATACGAAAAATTCCTATTTAGAATTTAAAAATATCTGCAAAACTCTTTGTTTATCTACCGTAATGAAAATGTAACACAGTCAGTAATTCTGAAATCATTATGCTAGGATTTTAAGTATTGTTCACATAAGTATGAAGGAATACAGCAGAGAAATAGTGCCAAAATGGCAGAATTAAATGTGAAGTATAAACCCAGATTCATCTCAAAATTTCCGATTCTTATATTCATCTTATACTTAGGACAGAAAGTTTGTCCTCTGAATATCATATTAAAAAAATTTCTTTTTACAGAGTCTCCGGACGATAACACGGCCGATCCTCATCGATTTCTATACCGGTTTAACATAACTGGGATGCCCCAATCTGAAGATCCAAGATCTGCAGAACTACGTGTTTATCGCCAAGAATTAGGTTCACCGGAACAAAGTGCTCATAGAATTCATATCTTCGATGTAGTAAGACCAGAAACTCGGCACAGTGATGCGCTTCTGCGACTTCTTGATACGCGAGTTGTGGATGTGCGAGAATCTCGGTGGGAGAGCTTTGATGTTATGCCTGCTATCACAAGATGGCGGCGAGAATCTCTTCACAATCACGGCCTTATAGTGCAGGTAATTTATTATAATTAATTTCTTTCAAGTGTTATTGTTTCTTAAAGGGACAGTCAAACTTTTATACAACTACACTTAATAAAACTTTGCCACCTTTTGGCAATAAGGCGATTTGTCTTCTTTAACAGTTTTGTTTTACAGATAAATTACTAACATACTGTTCTTGAGACCCAAGTTTCCCTTTCTTCTATTCGGCATGTAAAATGGTGAGACCACTATTTCGGCAAAAATTGTTAATAATCTTTGAATCACTTCCGAAATAAGTCTGATCAGCATTAAACTGTCAAACTTATTAACACCAACAAAAAAGATTAGATGCAAGTGTTGAGAACAGTCAAATCATCAGCTCTAGTAACTTTTAAATAACACAATTGACCTCATTTATAAGATTAAAGGATTATGTTAATGAAACATACTTCATTAGTGAAAGAGCAAACAAATGAAGGTGAATAAACTTTCTAACAAGTTGTGTACAACCCGATGAAAAATATTTAAAGTCAACTAAACTTCACAATCCTATTTAAAATCTAACTAAGGATGAAGCTAAGCTTAAGAGACTTACGTTAAATCCAGACAGACACTGTCACTCATTGCAATCTCTGTATTTAAAGTAAACAATCCCATGGTAGACATATAGTGACTGAGCCTCTTAATATCAAAAGTCATTATTCCAATACAAAACTAGAGAGTTTAGTGGTTTTGAGTGACAAGAGAGGCTAACTTTTAGAAACGATAAATATCAAGAGGATACCAGTTGGGACTTTAAACAGTTTGCGCTTTCACATTTACTAATACGAAGAAGACGGAACTTTAGCGGTATTCAAAAACGCACAATCCAGGTTTTAAAATCACAAACTCTGATCTGAGAACTTGGGAAATTGCAAACATTGCCGTATGTTATTGAATATCCTTTCGTTGTTAATTTTACGCATCTAAAAATCACCATTGTTAAATCAAAGTTTAAATGCCAAAATCTGCTTGAATAACTTACACTTATAGCTCATTTTAGTTTCTTTAAATGTAATTTTTTTTTTCACTTAAATTCGACTTTCTAAATTTTTGCTACATTGTAAACCCACCACTTCCCTGCTTCCCTTTTAAGACATTTCAATGACTTTTTTCCTTTTGAGAAAAATCTATTTTTTACTCTGTGCTGTTATAAAGTTTTCTCTGGACTCTATAATTCATGAGAACAGTTTTCATTGATTATTACCTATTTTTTTTTTCTTTTTCTAAATTTAATTTAAATAATGGAAGGATTTTGTGATTTAATTTTAAGTCTACACTATACGTAAACAATAATTACAGAGCTGAATAATTTATTAGATTCGGTTGGCACCGACTTGGTGTGTAAAACCAAAGATACAATTAGTCCATGTGTGAACTAATTCAAAAATTATCTGCACGCAACAAGCAATTTAAATGACCGGAAACAACAATCTAGTGTTATTTTAATTCATACCCATGCGTTCCGCTCTATTGTCGTTTCAGTTTTTAATGAATAGTAGTCTCTTGGTCCTTTAAAGAATTCTGGTGGCAATAAATAGAATAATTTCACTGGTCAAAAGTTATTTCAATATCAATATTTACAAAGTGCGTGGCAGTACGAAAAAATCAAAGAGTGTCAATTTTTTTTTTTATTCTTTACAGGTATCGAGTGCTCAAGACGACTCGCCAGCAAAAGGTGAACACGTGCGACTGCGGCGTAGCGCCGAACAAAACACAAACACGTGGCTAAGCATCCAACCGGTTCTGCTCGTCTTTTCAGACGATGGACGACGCAGTGGGCATACAGGTCGTCTGCGCACGCGTCGGAATGCCGGTTCTCATCATTCACGCAGAGGACGTCGCAAAGGCAACAGAGACAATTGCAGACGCCATGAATTGTATGTGGATTTTTCAGATGTTGGTTGGAACGACTGGATCGTAGCTCCACCAGGATACCAGGCTTATTACTGTCATGGTGAATGTCCATTTCCGTTGGCTGATCATTTGAACGCTACTAATCACGCAGTAGTACAAACATTGGTCCATTCGGTCAAACCGAAGGCAGTTCCCAGAGCTTGTTGCGTTCCGACTGAACTGACGCCCATTTCCATGTTATACCTGGACGAATACGACAAAGTGGTGCTCAAAAATTACCAGGACATGGTGGTCGAAGGGTGTGGATGTCGTTGAACCATTTCGTGCATTTTCAGGAGGGTGCAACCGATATTAGTACAACATTTTTACACTGGGTGTAAATTATACACATTTTTTTCATCACTTTTTTCTACCCAACCCCATTTTTCGAAACTTGTGAAATAGGTTTTTGTAACAGGAAATTATTTTTTTTCCTGAATTTTAATATAGGGCTACATTTTTGTCCAATGTATAGGTTCGGCGGTATAGATTTAAGTAACCATCGGCCGATTATTGTGTAATAAGATAGTTTATAAAAAAAAATTATGGTATTAACATGTGCAGATTCCACGTCCGTACGTAAAATTATGGCACGTTATGAGCAATTACCTATTATTAAAGAGATTTACTTCTTTGCTTTTATCCGATGACCGAAGTAATTCCTGATTATGTCCTATTGGTGGAATATTCGACCCTGTGAAAAATTAAAATAATTATTCGAATATAATAGAGTACCCTAGTTAAAAATTAGAACCGATTCGATCGGTCGTAGCAAATTCAAATTAAATTATTAATTAAACGAAATTTTTTATCTCGGTCTTTTTCGTCTGTTAAACATCACTTTCTCTTCATCCCAAAAATGTTTTTTTTAAACTAATTTTTTCTATTATTTGGTAACTCTAAAACCCCCAGTGTAAACATCAAAGTAATGGCTAATTTCCGTTTCAGTGTTACATGAGTAATATATAAAGAAATTATTTTTATAAACATTTTTTATGATATATTTGTTACAAAAAAAAAAGATTCAAATTCTTAACCTAAAACTAATTCGTCTACCCATAGAAAAATTATACAAATTTCGGGTGTCTAGAACAGTTTTTTCATGTTAAGATTTTGTCGGAATCGGACCCCTCCAGATGCAGACAGTATTAGATGATCATAGTATTCAAAAATAATTCAAAAAAGAAAAATTAATGTACAGTCTTATTTTGAGTTATAAAAACAAAATTTTGGTATATTCGGATTTAGGGAGTGTAAATGAATTTTTTATAATATGCTTTTTTTAAGTTTGCAACTTATAAGAAAAATGATTCATCATGAATCACTAAAATTTTTATAACTATTATTTTTCAAACTTTTATTTTTTTCAACAAATCGATTTGTGTTTTCTACATTTTTTTTAGTAAAAGTAAATCAATTTCCTATTCAATTTGCCCGCCACTCCCACGTCGATTTGGTTGCTGCGGCAACATTTGAGTTTATCGTATGTATTTATTAACCCTTTTTTCGTTTGCAATTTCCTCCATTTTTTTTACCTTCTTGTGAATAGTTAATATTTCATGTAAATAAATAAAAGACAGAAAATCAATTTTAAAAAAAGTTTTTTTTTTTTTATAAACCTGAACAATCTTGGAGGAAATAGCGTTGTAAATACTGTAGAACTCGCTTACAACGAACCTCCAAGGGACCGGAAAAAATGATATGCGAGGTTCATTGCAACCCCCCTCGTTTATAATCGTTATAACTAAAATTTACCAAATTTGATGATTCAAATGAAAAATAAATCAAATTTATAGGTGAATATGATAGGATTGGACTGGTGTTCGTCAAAACGTAACTTTCATACTTTAATATTTGGTTAAAATTTGGCCCACCCACAGCCCTGTCCACTCCTTCTCCCATTATAAATCAGTAAAATTAGGTCTGCGGGTACAAGCAATGGGGTATTATAACCAAGAATTCACTGTAACCGAGATCGTACTAAACGAGGTGGTTTGTATGTGGTTTCCTATATCCCACCGAACGGGACCAAACAATTAGTACGTTGTATCAGAGAGATCGTTGAATGACGGGTTCGTTGTAAGCTAGTTCTACTGTAGAATAAAAAAAATAAGTAAAGTTAAAGGGAAAAAAAAAATTCTTTTTTTATTGTCAATTTTTTTCAATCCATATCTCAAAAATTTAATTTCAATCCACATCATTAAAAGTACGAATTAATTGATTTCAAGGTTCACGGCTCCACAAATAATTTTTTTTCTTCATAAAGTTTTTTAAATTATCATATTTTGGAGGCCAATTGCAGGTTACAGGGATGAGATGCAGCTGACCCTATGGGTCATTTGATAAGAAATAAACACCTGTTTTCATCATTGACAAATAAGATAAATGAGTAAAAACAACATTAAAAAAACGTATACATGTCTTAAGAAAAAAACAATAATAACATATTAAAAAAAAATCTCAACATTTTTGCACGGTTAGGCAATTGGCATTTTCACGCCACAGGGTGACAAGTAACCATGGTAACGAACTACAATGGCGAATTCGAGGCACGTATGAGACCGCGTGGCTACGGACATCGAAGAGCGGGAGACGCTTGTGAAAGGGGAGAGGACGACAAAAACCAGTTTGGTTAATGGCATTCCACAGAAAGTATTTTCAACACACCTGGCGCACTCGTCGCCATTAAGCCACCAGAGGAGGCCCCCGATTCTTGTGACGCTATTGGTGATTAACAATTCAAATTTGTATTTTAAATATTTATTTTCCATTTTCTGAAATTTTTCTAAATTAAAGTGGATTTAGGCAGAAGGGTTGTTTTTTTTTTCTTCTGTTGGGTGCTGTAATTCAGCGGAAATGGAATGGAATTCGTTAATTTGGAATTTTTTTCTTTTTGGTTGCTGAATTTTATTTTAATTAAATTTGTTGTTTGGGAAAAAAGACATTCCAACGAGATTAACATTTGTTTAAAGTTTGTTTGCGGTGGAATTAGAGGAATGCTTTTGTGGTGAAAAAATGTTAAGTTTTTTTTTTGCTGTGGTGATGACACAAAGTACGTCAAAACTGGATATTTTATGAGTTTATGGTAATTTTTGACATACTGTAGAGCCCACCAGGGTCATGGTTTTAAATCAGTTAAATTTGATATCTTTTTTAATAATGTTCAGAATTTATTTTTTTTTTACTCTAAAGAATCTATTAAATCGAGACTAAAAGGAAATAATTAGAAGTATAGTTAAAGAGACATCTAGAAAATGAGAAAAACAGGTGCGAAATTTATTCATTGGCAATAACTTTGTTTAAAAGGTCAAAAATTTGTATTCAAATATCCGAGTTGCCAACAAAAAAAAATTATTAAGTGAAACTTTTTTATAATAAAACAGGTTTGAAAGCCTTGTTAGAAAAATTTTGGGAGCAAAGAGGTTATTTCCGGTAGAATGCGTCGAAGATGATTAATGGACAGGGGTTGTATGCGGCCACCCCCACTGCGTCTCTATATAGTAGACAATTAGTTAAACAAACAGACTCCCCCTCTCACCGTCTTCCCATCCCTTTTCAACCCCTAAATTGTGTGGCTAGTGGCCCCCGAGGAAAAGGCCGAACGCCGGGTGTATTTTTATGAGCAGCGTGGGAGGCTAAAACGCGCGCGTTCCACTAACATTCTCTTCCCCTTCATTCGGCGTTCTTTGTTTTTGCCACCCATGGGTGGCCTATCAATCAGACGCAGATTGGAGGGGAGAAGAAGACGAGTGAGGAGTGGGGGGTGTGCATCCGGTCAGAGGAGGGTAGACGGGGAATATTGGTCGTTGATGGCCCAAGAGGAGCGACGCGGGAACTTGACGAGCTTCCAGGAATTCTTTCGGGGACTCCTCCCAAATCGCTTTTGTTCTCAGGTGGTCATCTTCATCAACCATCCCATTCGCAATTCTAAATGCGAATTGTCTCACTTTATTTTTCTGTATAGGATTTTAGGGCCGAGTTGAGATTTTCAAAAGTTTATTGTTTTAGGAGTTAGATTTGGTATACACTAAATATTCTATCTCTTCAAAGTAATCTCAATTATTTTTATTTTTTTATCAAGAAATTAATTAGACGTCTTGCATGAAAACTGAAATTTATTGGTGAATTGCTATTCATTTCTGTGATCAAATTCCACCACTTTATAAATGAAAATGTCATCTCTAGCATCTAGCACAAATTGTAAGGTTAATAATATTTTGACACTTACAATGTTAGAACATGCGATAATGGTTTATTGCTGCTTCTAGCCAAAGGACAGACATTGCTTGAAATAGCAAAGTACATCAGCTGTAAAATTAAAGCAACCGTTTCTAATTTAGTAAAGTCTGATAAGACTTATTCTAACTTGATCACTTGAATTTATAATGTTTTACATTTTTCACTTTTCCGAATGTAGTTTCGCTTTAAATGTATGCTCCACTTAAATTTATCAAAAATTTTGTCGATTGTACGTTGAACTTTTAAGTTTAATTACTATAATTTTGAAAACTGTTTAATACTGGAATGCTTGGTAAACTGACTAAGCATATCTTTTAATTTTGTCATCAAATCTCTTTTTTTCCTTTTATTAGAAGAAACTCATTTTTTGTCTTTAATATATTTTTTTAAATAGTTTTCTGTTTTATTTTAGTTTCTTAAAATCATTAATGTCTCAATTAAAATGGCGAAAAACTACCTTATATTTTGACCTTGCACGTGCAAAATCACCAACTCACAATTTTCACTTCACTTATCAGATAAGAAGGGAATTTCACCACGAAGGGAGTGTGTAGAGGGCGCTTGTATAGGTCGATGAAGAGGGAGACGCCAATGCATCTTTCCCACACACACGCACTTGAAACAGGTGGGCCGAAAGAACACCTGGCTGAGATTGGGTTGCGCTCACGTGAACTACATCATGTGACCATCATTTATCCACCATCAGACGGCTTGGTGCCATGTGAAAGCTACGTTCACCTTTCACCTTGGCGGCCCTGCTATTCAAAGCCAAGGTGGGCGACTGATACAATACAAACTTTTGTGCGTCTCGACATGTCGTACATTGAACGTAACAAGTGGCAATGCATTTCTTTTCAACGTCCTCTTGACTTGGACACGTGGGGCCACTCATCTTTTTTTATTCTCTTCATTTTCTTAAGGCGTTATTTTTTTCTTTTTGAATGAATTCGCAAAAAAACGTTGAAGTGCTAAACATTTTTTTTGTTTTAAAAAGTAATGAAAGTAATATTAAATTATAATTATGTGGATTAAGGTTAGAATTTAAAAATTTTTTCTTGAGAACAAAAATATGAAACTTTCATACATCTGATAAGCAGCCTAGTGACCTAAACCTCAAAGAGAAAATAGGGAATTTTAATTTAGTAAAAGGTTTCCTGCTTATGATTAAATAAATTTTAACATCTGTACCGAGTTTTTTCATTTGAATTGTAAATCTTTCTGCAAAGTGCAAAAATATTTCATTTAAACTGGAAAATTTTTAAACGAAATAATGAAGCGATCACGACTTAAAAAATCATTAGTGGAAAGTTTATCATTTATAAAATCTCAGATTTGATGAATCCCTATGTTTTCTATAATACATGACACTTAAATCAAAGTTTTCACTGTCATTTTCCAATTCTAATCATGACGTCACCTGCTAGAAGCGCTACTTTTTAAACAAGAGTGAAAGAATTTTCCAGCATTTTATTGCGACCAGACAGCACTTCCGGTGCCAATGTGACTAAAGTGATGGGACCATTTTAATGGTTCCCACGCGTGCATGTGTTGTTGTTGTCACCCCCTGCGTCTCATTCTTGCTTTTATCAGTTACCAATCCCCACCCCTACTCTACTACGCCATTAAGAAAAGTAGAGATAAGCCTGCCCATGTTTTGATTTAATTCATTCTGTTTGGTCAAGCCTAAGGCTGACCCTCTTCTTCTTGGCGTTCCTGGCATTTCCCCTGCCCCCGACCCCCTCTTAAGGTTGGACGTTTGCGTGAGGGCGTTTGGTGATTAGGATGTTCGTTCCGAGAACACTACTTCCTCATTAGGTTTAAAGCCTCATCAAATTTTTGCCGACGGAAAAATCTCAGATGCCCAATAGATTTTTATTGAACCTCCTTCCACAGAGATTTAATGGAACTGCCATTAAATAAAATCAAAACTACTTCCCCTCTACAGAGAATATAGTATCGTTCTACAGAGTGGCCAAAAGTGATGAAATATCAATAAATCCTTGCCTTAGAAAACCAAAACCTGTTTGTTTAACCAAGAGCATACGCCAACTGTAGTGACTTTCATGTAATACAACTTCCTAATGCGATGAAACTCTTTAGAATAGAATTATTAGGCTCTTATACACGCCAAAGATCGAAGAAAGTAATCTGCTAAACTGTAAATTCTTTGTGATTCTTCTGTACATTCTGAATTACACTCTGAATGTTCTTTTTGCTTAGAGCAGTACCAGAATTTCTAAGCGTGCTACCTATTGCTGGAGTGAGTTTTCTTGCATCAGTTTACATCAGTTTAATCATACGTTTATAACTATTCTTTGTTCCACTCACAGTCCAAACTTAGGCCCATATTCATCCACCACAAAACTAGATCAAAAATTCAAACAACATTGATCCAATATTTGGTCTAAGTTTCGACCACAAAGTTACTCACTATCGAATCAAGTTTGCCCAAATTGAGAGGTGGATGAATATGGGCACTATGTACTGTGTTTAAGAGTGGAATCTTTTAGTTTCTGCAGTAATTTTTCTGAGCAACATCTTTCGAATAAAGAGGAATCTCCAGCAGGGTGAATTGGGTAAATAAAAAATTGAGTCTCACGCTGGTCCACACTATTATTAATTCAAGTTAATTTTCCCTTAATTAAATTGTTGAATTGTAGTTGGACATGGTGACCTATGGTCAATGTCAACAGTTTCAATCTTACTGTTATTGATAAAGTCTATGTGACAACATCATCTCAAATGTTTTAACTGCTGCTAATATTACGGGTCAGTAATGAAATAAAATAAGTCACGAGGTTATATGAAAATATTTTCCCAAGGCAAAACAGGCAAACTAAATGAACTTATTAAGTCATAAGAAATTTTTAATTGGTCAGTGCAAGTTTGTGATGGGTCTATATAATTCAATCAATTTTGACGAGCCTAATTTTTTGATGAATAGGATTTTTTAATTGGCATATTTCTTGTCGAGCATTGTGCGTACACGTGACAGCGACAAATGGACAAATCATGTGATGGATCACTTTAAAATGAAATGACGGATCGACTTCATGGACCCTTACAATAAATCACGCCGCCATGTTTCCACAAATTCAACCAAACATTAAACTTTTGAAATTTAGAATACGTTTTCATCATATTAAACCATCTATAATAAAGAAACATATAATACGAGTAGAATAGCTATTAAAATAATTTTTAGAAAACAATTTAAGTATTAACAGTTTTAACTTTCGAGATATGTAAATATGTAAACTGATGTCTGAACTATACGTTTTCATATTAAAATTTTTTTAGAGTAACGTATATTGCAGAATATTAATATTCACATATAGGTGCTGCCCAGGTGCAGTAAATACTACATGAGTTGGAACCACAGAATAGAAGGTTCAATAGAAAATAACGAATATAGGGGCCATCTAACGGCAGTGAGAAGAAACCTAACAGGGTTTTATAATGTAAGGTGACTTATCAAATTTAATTTAAGCGTTTTCAAAAAATCAAATTGCTAAGTTAGTTGTTAAAAAATTTTACTTTATACAATTTTAATTTGTCAAAAGGTGGCGTCCATTACCAATTCATTTTGCTTCGAGATCACGATGGTAGCGTTGGGAATGAGGGGTTGTAATTGAACATTATTACTTTTACACGTTAATAGTTAAGTATGTATTCTTAAGTTCAGTTCGATTTTTATTATTTACGTGCTTTAGTTTGTTTTAGTTTCCCGACACAACTGCAAACAATTAACGTGACAAACCAACTTATTATCAGTTTTCGATCAACTACAGTACAAAATGAAGCATTTGTAGATATCAATATTGCTTATATGAAGGACTGTGCATAAAAACGTTTATGTCAGCGTGTAGCATTACTTCCAGTCTCTCGTCATTGGTAATCCTTGCAAACATCCAATTGTTATATTAAAAGATATGAAATTTAGCGAATTGAAGGCTATACTTGACTTTATGTACAAAGGGGAAATTAGCCTAAGTCAGGAACAATTGCCTGATTTATTAACAGCAGAAGTAAAAGGTTTGGCGGAAGTTACAGGACAGACAAGTGACTCACAAGTCAGATGTCAAGAGAAAGAAGAGAATGTTGAAACAAGTTCGTGTACGGTACTGAAGGAAGAATCAGTTCACCAGTTCGGAATAAAAGAAAACTTAGCAAATTTCACAACAATAAAGTAATGGAAGGATTATGAAAGTGACAATATACTTGATAATGCAAATGAAGGCGATTCAAGTTCAGATGAAAATGCAACAACAGATCTAAATGATTGGAAAGAACCTATTTAACTGTAAATCATGAACAGACAGCTTCTCCGATGGTAACCACAAAAAATAAATACTACTAAAATTATTATAGAGGTTTGCACTCAACTAAAAAGGTGTTTGTGTACACGAATTTCAGTTAAATTGAAATATATCAAGTTATATTTAGTTTACGCCTAAACTAGCCTAATTTATAGTGACATTAGTGTAGACCAACATTACTACGTATACGAAACTGAATATTTGTATCTTTTTTTATAGAGACAGAAAATGAATCGAATAATTTGGAAGTGGCTAAATCTTGGAACACAGAAATAATATCCAACAGTTGCCAAATCAATTTCAATGCAAAACTGAAGCTAGGGATTTGGATACAGGTTGGAAATTTTGTTGAAGAAATATTACTGTTGTTAATGAATAACAAGCTGCTTTAATTCAGTATTTAATTAACTGAATTTTTCGAAGTAATTGCTTTCGTATAAAGTTACAAACTATAGTGAGATAATAGCTGATTTAAATTAACCAATATTTGACACATGTGTAATATTGCAGTTAAAGTAGCTGGTAGGATAACTTAAATTAAATATCATTCGTCAAATATTTTATGCATTGTAGATAATTTGGTATCAAATTTAAATGATACGGTAAACTTCCCGGAAACTGAAAGGGTCCCAGAGCACAAGGTTCCACCCCATCCGAGAGATGTAAGGTCAGATTCAACACCATTGCCGCCCGATCAAGGTTTCAGTAATGCTTCCTACTGACAAACAAAACTCAGGTTAGTCTTGCAATAAAGTTCAAACTGCGGTAAATTTAAAATTGACAGACATTTTTAGGTAATCAATTGTTGGCCTTACGTAAAAAGAACATAGGCGTTATATATGGAACGAAACTGCAAACAATAAAAAGATAATTGTGGTACAGCAGCAACATTAAGTGACTGCTGGCATTGCTATTCCAAATTATGCATTAGAACCAATATGGATGGTTATCTCAGCTGTTTCACAACTTTTCCCTATTACTTCGACTTCGTGCGATTCTCAGCGGCTTAGGTTCGTTTTACAATCTACGACATCACTAATCATGATTCGCTGCATAAATCGGTTGATGTAGGTTGCAACATTCACCCAAGCAATATTTAAACGTCGTAATTGACAAGCTTAATTGGTCGTTGCCTTGAACGTATTTCGTAACAAAGTTAATGATTTACTTACAGTTTTGTTAGAAGGTCCAGTGGAAAACTAAGCATGTTGTTGTTGCTGTTGCTGTTGTTGTTGTTGTTGTTGTTGGTTGGAGTTAGCCTCCCTGCCCCGAATTTAAACCGAATATGTGGTAACACAAGTTGTGTATTGCAGGTTGGGATCCTTGTCATTTAGTTATTGCATCGCTTGCACTATTAGTCCTTGGGTTGATAATTGACATACCTAAACCTAAAAATAGATAAAGAGTGTTTAGAAAAAAATGCTGCCGTAGTGTGTAAAAATATACATTAATATAAAATCCTAAATACGTAATTAAACCTAGGTGGCAATTCGCGGAAAAGACTGTAACTATTGATAAAATATAAGCACTTTATTTTTAAATACAAAAACTATTCGTAAATTTTCATTAAACACTTTATAAAACACATCAGTAGATGAACGTAATGGCCGCTCGTTTCATTTCTCCGTTTGCCACTTTGTATCAATTTTTTTGTATAATGCAATGTAATTAAATAAATTTTAATCTAACCTTATCAATTGGCAGTTTTAACAAATAGTTCAACATTTTGAACTATGTAGCAGAAGTAAATTGATTTATCTTTGGATGTAGTAATTTTCTACATCGGGCAGCGGGGATGTGTTCATTGAGACAGTGGAATGACGTAATGTGAATACAGTGTATGTTGCCTCGAAATGACGTCATTTCAACTTTTTTTTTTTTAACAACAGGTTTATCTACCTCACATTAACGTATTTCACCAATAATTCAGTAATAAATGAACTTTACCAACGCAGTCTAAATGTGTTCAATACCATATCGTGTTATTGAAAAACAACCTCGAAGTAAAACCTGCACATTCCAGGCCATGCACTTGTAAATATGGATCAGACCAATGGCTTTACGTCACAATTATTGAAATTGTAGCGACATTATCTATTTATGACGCATCACTAATTTTTTTTCTATCAATAAATAATCGGCTCGGATGGCCACATTTTGTATGTTATTATCATTATCTTCAGAAAACCAACAGTGAGACCGGTGCATTCCAATATTTAACAAACTAACTTACAAACCTTGAATATTTTTGTTCCACGCCGCTTCGATTTGTGCTAATGTTCAACATATCTCGCTTTCCGTTTTGGTATCCTGAAATAACTACACTAGAAATCTCCTTGATCGCGTTCTATGCTCTTGACAAATGATCATGTAGTGTATAAAACTTCCAATAAGGTCATGAAACCGAATATTAATATAAGTAGGAAACTGAATAGTCAAATCGATCAGGTATTTTAACAATAACGGAACAGCTTGATGAAAATACCTTAAACACCTTTTCGAAGCGTCAATTTTCATAAAAATGGATGGTCACGAAAGTTAGCCAAGTTGTTTTTGCTTGTTTGTTGCTCAGAAGTTTCTCCTTTATTTCTCTTTAAACTACCTTCAATGTTTTTCTCTCCACGTTGATTAGAACTGTTCTCGCTTGGTTTTTCTTTTTCTGTTGCGTCAGCAACATCTTCCTTTAGAGTACACCTAAACTTATGAAGACATCGTTTTAGTCAGGAATGTATCATTCACTCCAATGTAAATCAGGTAGAGTCCTACTTTATGGGCACATGAAGTAGGCATGTCCAATTGATGCCTTAAATCATCTTCAGGCAATTCCTGTCTTAGGTCCTGTCTTAAACCTTTCCATCCCTTTATTTACAGACCTTACCTACCTTTATATCTAAGAGTGTAGGATCCCGCCCCTTGTGAAAAAGTCGTGTAGTTTTCTATACGAAGCTATAAGTGTTTTTATAGGAAAATAGAATCTTATAGAATCTTATTAACAATAGGCTATGGGATCAACATGATTCTATACATATAGACTCCCATTGGCTACGGGCTATAGGATCTATAGGTTCCTACAGATCCTCCTGTTTATAGGTGGCAGGGAGGATTCATAGAATTTTATAAATCCTGTTGGCTATAGGTGGCAGCAACGTAAATGCTGTCTAACCATGGAAAGGTCTAACTAACAATAATAATATTGTCAACATGAATTCTTGCTTAAATTAGACAGCTTACAATCTGGACACTTAAAAGTTATCCCACGTATTTAATAAGATAAGATAAGCTTATTTCCATTAGTTATCTGTGTATCAGTTTTTTCGTTGAAACAGCTCATTAGTTTCAGTTTAAAATTATTCGATAAGTATTATAGATAAAGTCAATCAGTACAATATTGAGAGGCAGTTTTTACTTGTAGGCGTTTGGATTTCTCTTCGTTGTCTTGTTTAACCAAAATGAAGTTATTAGGTAAATACAGAAAGGATAGTCAGACAGTGATTAATATATCATTTATAGCTCTTTTAGCATTTTCTCTCCTATGGTCGATGAATGAGTTTAATAATTTAGACTTTGGGTGCCGACCAAATTTCGTTCCATTACACAATAGTTGTTACCATTTTTCTAAAGAGAATACCGTATGGCTTGACGCCATTAGAGCATGCAAAGCGTTGAATGCGTCTTTGTTAAGCATTGAAACTTTGGAAGAAAACTTAGCTATCAAGCAACATCTCCGTTATACAGAAGGTATAGGCGCTTCTGGTTTCGTCAAAATTGTTAAGTTTCTTATTTTCAGAATTGACAAAGTTTTACTGGACATCTGGCACAGATGCGTTTGATGAAGGTCACTATAACTGGATGTCCTCTTTACAAAAATTCACTTTTACCGATTGGTGTCCTCACCAACCAGACGATGCCCATCAAGTTGAAGAGTGCATACATTTGAGGCATAACAGTGAAGGCAGAGTAGAAACCTGTTGGAATGATTTGCCTTGCAATATAAGTACATTTAGTACAATACCATTATTTTATATCTGTGAATACGACCCTTTCAAAATATTTGCATGACACACTACACTAAAGTGTAAAACCATTATGTAGGCAATGTGGGACGTTTAACCCAAACGAATAAACAGTTTATAATACATTCACAAGCATTGAAGGAATATTAATTCTTAACAAAATTGTACGGATTCCACTTGCGTTAATAATTCCAAATTATGCATTTTGGATTTTAATGCTGATTTTTGGCATTAATGAACTCTGATAATTACGAAACCTGTCAATAATTGCAACGAATCGGCAAATACTTTATAAAGAAGAGAACGAAAATATTACATTAAAGACATTTTAAGAGGAGGTCTGAAACCTTTCAAATAAAGCCAGTTATATTATGTATTCTTCAGCTACAGAAAAATCAAAATCTGTTATCGTATAACGACAATTGCAATTAGAGTCTTTCCTCTCCGCTTTTACAAGACTCGTTATGGAGTTTACACTGCACAGCATTTCCACGCAGGTTAAATAGCAGTCCTCCTCAGAGAATGGAATAACTAAATAAAAAATTTACCTATAAACACTTCAAATAATGTTGATCTATCTGGCTTACCTTTCGTCTTACGAGTTATAACCAGAGTAGGATCAGCTACATATATCCAAGAAAAAATGAAGTAAAACGTAAAGTACATGACTAAAATTCTTTTGTGATGGTTAAGCATGATGCTTCTGAAAGTCCGAGAAATTGGTATCGTGTTGACCAGCTGTGCATGTGAACTGTGAGTAAACCTAAGGATTAAACCAATTTTATGTGATTCACCTTTTAATACAAGAGCAGAGAGTGGCCGCAAGTGGTAGAGTTTAAAAAAATTTGGTTCTTTCATAA
Organism: Pachymerium ferrugineum; assembly: GCA_034686365.1. NCBI lineage: Eukaryota > Metazoa > Arthropoda > Chilopoda > Geophilomorpha > Geophilidae > Pachymerium > Pachymerium ferrugineum. Next base: position 33,171 of record JAQGAS010000283.1, on the reverse strand, counting down.
ATACGCCTGGGAAAATTTCTCTCAAATAATATTTATTTTAGAAAAATTTCTATAAAAAATATAAAAGGGTAAATAAAACTCATATAAAATAAGCTACTTGAATTTGATGATGACAGCTAATTTTAAAGTTAACCCTAAAACAATTTTGTGCCAACTAATACATTTCATCGTACGATTTAAGTAAAACAATAAATTTTAATATTTAACTATCTTTTGTAAAAACAGGAACCATTGCGTCTTCATTCGGCCTTAATCCAGCGTAAAAATGGTCATAACGACTTCCCCAAATGAGTATAGTATACCAAAAAGTGAAAACAGCACCTAAACAACCAGCAACACTCGATACGACGAAAAACATGTATAAAAGAGTAAACACTTGTTCGCATTGTAGTTGAGCATAGTCATATACACGGTCGCCAATATTCGATTGTATCCTGCACACACAGTAAAAACTATCACCATTTTGAGTTGTGGTGCAATCTGTGTAAGTTGTCATTCCAATTAAATGAGTCGCTTGGAATGCGGCACTGCACAAACAGAGGATTACGTCAATTGCTGAGAGTACAAAACTTGTTGCCTTAAAAATAAAAAAATACGTTAATTAAATATCTAGAAAGTGGATTGTGTAACATTAATCACAGATGATAAAAAGTGAATTTAATTGTAAAATTTTATACTGTTGCATTAAATTTTCGCTTATGAAAATCAATTTTTTTTTTATTTATTCACTTATTTTGGGCAAGATTTTTAGAAGGGAAACCTATTTTGTTAGTACTTTCATTATGAAGAGACTGCAGTTTCCTGGGTATTCTCGATGACAACAACTGACAAATATAATGCCGAATAACCCCGTCACTGTCAACTGCAACATTACAAAATATAAATATATTATTTTCAAAACATTGACAACATATTTTTAAAAGATAATTACTGGTATTCCAGCCCATGTTGGGGTATCACGCATTTTTAAACTGGATGTTAATGCTTGCAAATGGAATCCTAATCCAGTTAGAAATATCCCAATGACGAATTGCATAGTGACCAAAACTCCAGCTAATTTGCAGTTGCTCATAATCGGTTGTCGGTTCCCTGTTAAAAAAAAAAAATTGGGAAGAAATGAAAACTTGAATATTGTTAGTCTATATAACTGTTCTACCAGCAGCAGTACTTATAATCCGGCTTCTGCGCAAGCCATGTCTGGTTGGCACATGGCGCCTTTTTTCTACTGGGACTGTCAAACTTTGTGGGACTGTAGTACTTAGTGCAGTTAACTGGGATAGGGATACGGCTTTGGTAGCTAAGACCGAACAAATTGTTATTTTTTTTTAAAGGGTAATAACATTAGTTTTTAGAACAGAAAGCAACAAAGTTTTTATTGTTATCATTTCTAATATTTTGCGCTGTATAACCGACTTTACGCCCGAATAAGACACAGCTTAAGTGGCCTTAAAAATGTAAAGCATGAACTGTGCACTTAACAGTTAAGTAAATACATAAAAAGACACTACATGAAGAACTGTAATATTAAAAAATGATAAAATGACCCATTATCTAACCTTGGAATACGATAACATTAAAAGCTCCACGCATCCAGATGGCACAAAAGGAAAGGCCATGCATCTTACTTCGGACAGTTTTATATACTTCTGGAACTGGAGTCGGGGGTCGCTGTGTTGGAAGGGGTGCGCCTTGATGGCTACTCCTATATTCCTTAATCATTTCACTTGCTTGCATCATTTTCACAAAAATTATAAGATTTAGAACGAGTTCGAAAAGTGTCACACGAATTTGTGAGATGGCGTTCAAGTGATAAATATAGCACCAATGTGTAAAATTATCCTTCGCTTATATTTAGCACAGGATAATTTTGACGGTTGAATAGAATAATATAAACCTTTTATAAACGTTTTAAAAGTGTAAAATATTGAATTAAATTCCTTAATTTAAAATTTTTACACATTTCCTTTCCTCTTGTTTGCACACCTGGAGCTCCTATTCATTGACAGCAAAGGGGAGTGGGGGAATCACGAGACGTGAACCGTGTACAGTTGCTAAATAGGCGAGATTTTATCAAACAGTTCCTTCAACGCAATATAAAATGGTTCACATTCCTGCTACAACATGAGTTAAAATATTTCTTAAAATATTCTACGTTTAAACCAATACAGGAAAAAATAAAATACAATTTCGCAATATTTCGACATAATTGTAAAGTACAAATAACAAAATAATTATTTTACTCTAGTGAGTGTAATTTAAACGACAAATTAATTAATTAAATAGTGAAAAGTATTAGAAAAAGCCACACATGTTACCCATTTGCTTCGTCTCCGAACCACACCACACCGTCCAACTTTAAAGTCGTGTTGTTATTGAGGAAACATCCCCTGCAGTCTCTTCGCAGTGACAAAAAATGTAATGCGGGGGAGGAAGGAATCATGCGCCAGCAGCCACCAATTGAATTTACTGGCAATGATCAATTGTTTTTCAAGCTAAACTCTCTATCAATACATGTGGGCGTTATAATAAATGAACATTAAAAACGACCTAAATAAATAATGAATGAAAATTTCAGTAAGATAAATCTGAATTGTTTATAGAAATACAAAAAGCTACGATTGGGAAGTCTTCCTTAGGTGAAGTTTAAAACATAAAAAGGTTGTCACAAACCTTTAAAAAGTTAATTCTGGATCAAATTGGTCCTTTTGCCATGCGTTGGAGTGATGTTGAACTGTTCGGAGTTTAAACACTCCTCTTGATATAAAAGTGGGAAGTATATTTTTAGAATACTCAAAAAAGCTTAAAGATAAACTTTGTTAGCACAGGTAAATAAAATTCATTTTGTACAATAAAATTCAAATTAAATATTTACTCATAATAAATTACTTCATTGCAACAAAATAAAACTTTGCAATACTGAAATAGAAAAGAATTGCGATAAATAAATTAGTTACACATATTTTCGGCTTATTATATCAAAATATTTTGACTAGACGTCAATAGTAACGAATTATGTGAAGTTTAAATAATTGATTCAATTAATTTTAATCAGTTGAACCCTCAACCGTACTTTTAATTTCATATGTTTTCACACTCTCATGCAAACCATCTTCATTCGCTGGCATACTGCACAACTCTAAATTATTTACTGTAACAATTCCAAACGAATCGTTACAATTCCGCCGAATTAATAAGGGATCAATATATCGTTTTTCATCGGGCAGTAACTTTGATGTTTTCATTACTGTAACGTGCGGTGTAAAATCATGATCATCCCGAACCATATCGATTCCAGACGTGTTCCTTAATTCATCTTGAACATTGCTTACGAACTTCGAAAATAAATCATTTTCTGGTTTTACTTTTGCGAATAAAATATGTCGATAAAACATATCGAGTCCTTCGATGTTTAATTTCATGTATGGAGACCCATTTAATTTTTCCGCTATATCTTTTAAAACCTCTGTTGAATCGTAAATAGCTCCAACGTTGTCTAGGTTTAATAGGCACAAAGTTATGTGTAGATCATTAACAGGGATAAGATAATCAGCGTAGCATGGTTCGTGACGAACTATGTGTTTTTGTACATTAGCTATTTTGTCCATTATTATGCGATCTGTGATTTTAATACTGACAAAATGTGTCGGTGCCTTTGCTCTTGTGAATTTTTTCGATCTGTGTTTCATTGACAGACGTTCATTTTGGTCAATTTCCTCTTTTAATTCATTTTGGTTCTCTTCATCTTCTTGGGTGGGCTCTTTCGTTTTTAGCTCGTCAATGTCCTCCATTACAGCATATATATTTTTCTTGGCTCCTATGGAGCCAAACACGTTATCCAATCTTTCATTTTTATCCCAAACCTTAATTCCTCTATACTTAAAGTACTGAATTCGGTGTTTAGGTATGGCTAAAACTGTGTTGTCAACAGCTGCAGGGTGCTCCCACGAAAAAGCTTCGAATGGTTTTTCAATGATTCCTAAAAATCGATCTAGATAACCGATTGTGTACTTTTCCGATGGCAAACTTTCGTCCCATAGAATTCGTTTTATGACGTTGTCAGATGTTTTCATGGATGGTTTCTTTTCGTCGTTTGATTTTGCACATATTTTCCGATCTCTCTCTTTAGGTGACGAAGTTTTGGGGCTTCCAACGGGCGATTCACAATTCGGAAGTTCAGGGTGAATGTTTCTGCATTGGGATGAAAATCTACATCTTCCGTTTAAATAAAATTTACACACCTCCTGAGCACAGTCATCAGATTTCTCTAGACGGGGATTCGCGACTTCTGCAGTAGCCATCGTTGTTGACCGTTTCTTTTTCTGATTAATAAAAATAGACGAAAATTTTAAAAGCTTTTAAGTAGCAAGACAATTACACAGTGTGGTGTAATCATTACCACTCGATATGGTGTAATAACTATCACTCTGTGGTGTAATCACAACCTCGGTCAGGTGCTGCCATTTTGGTGATCGCTTAACCTTGTTTTAGTGGCACGGCGCCACTAAAATGTGGAACACCAACAACTTAGGAAGATGGCGAGAATTGTTGACAAGGTTAAGTTATGAAATCACAAATTATTGAAGTAGAGCACAATTGATAGCTTAGATATATTAGCAATTTTTTGATAAGTCTTATAAACAGCCAACATTTGACTCGAGTTTTTTTGCCAGGAAAGAGCGAAGTGTACGTCACTAAACATACAGTTACTAAGCTGGTAGAATAAACTTTGACGTCATGACCTGGTTTTTCGCTAGCCAAAATAACAACCACAATTTAGAGAAATTAGTTTTGTTTAGGCGACTACATGCTGTTAAACTAGCTGTTACGAGAATGAATTGCATCTGTCTGAAAAAGAAAATCGTTTATTACGTGTTGACTGTCACTTGTCAAAATATCTTGTGATCTTCAGAACAACCTTGGGCAGAAAGTAATTTTCGCATGTCAGCCAAAGAATTGCGGAAACCAACGCCTACGTGTTTGGCTAGTTGCATTCAACAAAACTGGAAATGCATCAACGCAAATATCACTTTGGCGGTTTCTAGTTTCTATTTAGTGTTTAAATCAAGTCTTCAATCATTCTGTTTATAGTTTAAGTCCGCTCAGAACCATTGAAGCGGTTCCCGGTCACGTATTTCAGATATTTAAACCTCACATTCAAAACAGATTATTTTATTGTAACATTTAACACAAGCTTCAACAATCCCAAATATACAAAAATGTAATGTTAAGAAAGAGTAGACAAATGAATTTGTGTTTTTTTACGTATTTGAATCAAACATCACCCCTTTTATGATCATCTTCAATGCTAAAAGCATTTGGTTTTGGTGCACTGAGAACCAATTCATACAAAATTGCGGCTGCTGCACCCCCAAGTAAAGGACCAATCCAGTACACCTGAATGAAAATAATATGAGTAATTGCTTGTCTAAATTGTAACGTTTGTTTACCCAATGATGGTCCCACTCATTCATTACGATAGCAGGACCAAATGAGCGTGCTGGATTCATGCTTGATCCAGTAAAAGGAATCTGTAAACAAAAGATTACAAGTTTGATTAATCAGTAGTCATCCTTTAACCTAATTTGTTATTGAGAGCTAGTAGAAAAAAGTGTACCAAATGCAATGTTGATTTTTTTAAAAAGTATTATTAAAAACTTTTTGCGCACTTACCGCAAACAGATGGCAAGCAGTAATTGACAAACCAATTGCCAGAGGAGCTGATCCTTTTATATCATTGCGATTCGGATCGCAAACAGCGAATACGGTGAAGACCAATACGAAAGTGATAAAAAGCTCAACAGCAAATCCTTCCGCTTCACCCACATCATCGTCCAATGTTGTTATGCCAAGATTTTTTTGTAAATCATGCGGCGTTACGGCTTTGAGTAAAGACGCTCCAACGATCGCACCCGCACATTGACAAATGACATAGAATAAAAACCGTAGCAATGTAATTTTGCCCGTTACAACCATCCCAAGCGAAACTGCCGGATTAATATGACCGCCACTTACATGGCAAATGCATTGTACAATTGTTGCTACAGCTACACCAACAGTCAACGCTATTTTCACGAGATCAGGCTGAGGATTTATGTTAGGCCATGCAATGCACGAGCCGACTCCGACGAGCACAAGAAGAAACGTGCCAACAAACTCTCCGATTAGAGATTTCCATAAATTTGTATTTGTAATTACTTCGTTGCATCCAAGGAATTTGATAACTGCACTTGATCTGGAACTCATAATAGACAGCGAGATGTTGCTTGCACGTCTATTTCTAAAACGTTGCTGCCAGTATAAGTAGCAGGTCTAATATCTAATCCAATTCACGTGCTTCTCTGCAGAAGGATGATAATGCTTGTCATGGGATGACCGGGCCGCCAAAAATTTAACGATAACGAAACAACTTTGATAAAATTCAGAGAAGTGTTCACTTTTTTTTATTTTTTACCGCAGCGATTGGATGGGCGGGTGCATCTGACTTTGGATTTGTTTTAGTCCCCTGACGTCAGGTAGTTATTTTTGAATCTTTAGGATATGTTCGACCTCTTTACTGGAACAACAGATCGGCGTAATTACTTTGAAAATAACTCGTTGTTTCTTGTTTGAGAGGTTATTCACCTCTGGGAAGTGTTGTAAGGTATTGAAATGTCAGAGTAATTTGTCATCGGGTTTGTGTCGAAATAGAGAACACAACGTTTTTATTGTGTGAAGAGTATAATTCACATCTCTCAACAACAGAGTTAGATTTTTTTTTTCTTTTTAAATAAAAGCTCAACAGTTACATAACACAGTTGCTGCAGCTTTTAAATTTAACATTTCTGTTTATATCATTTCTGAAAGAGGAAGGTCTAGGGTACAGATTTGAATGATTAAATTTTACAATTTTAAGATAACGAATTTTTTTAAAAGTAAAACTGGGAATTAAAACCTATAAAAATACTCGTGCAATTTAAGTAAAATTGATCAGTAATAAAATTTCCCAATACATATAAAATAAAAATTTACAGTAAAACCCCAAACTGACTCAGCGGAAGACACAGCCATGAGTGATCAAAAAATAAAAATTTGTAAAGATAAGATATAGAATATACATGACTATAGAAACGATTATAACAGTTTCATTATCAATGTAAAACCACATCATAGTAAAATTAATTTCTTTTAACTATGACTCTCTTCCTGAGAGAGAATTTTCCATTTAAACCACAGTTCTTAATTTAACCAGGGAATGAGCTTTTGATTTGAGCCTGGCGCATTTTTTATTGCAATTTTATTCCGACGGTTCTCCTTCTGACGGGACAATTTGAAGTAGTTGTTGAAAGAAGACGGTGAATTTATCTATTAAAAAAGCATTAAATTAAAACTTTTAAATGTGCAATTAAATGTTTCGAAACTTACTCATTAAAGATAGTTCAAATTTATAGTAGACAAAAGGAATATAAAAGATTAGTCCAGCCAAGATAAACATCGTTGCATACAAGTACTCTACTTGTGGCTTATCAACTATGGGCGCGATGACAAGATAAATTGATATGAGCAATACGATAATAGGAATAACGATATTTACCTATAAATAAAAAATATATACGTAATTTAAGTCTAAAACAATAGAATCAGCTTCTTTTTATGACCATACTTTGTAAGGTCGATGTAAATTTGGTTGAGTATAACGCATAACTAAAAGTGCCATCATCGCCCCGCCGTATGAAATCCATGCGGTAAAACTAAAAAAATCGATCAGACTTTCAATATTTCCGGGGATGATCATGATCAATGAAATTATTGCCTGTAATATGACAAGCAACGAGTCAATTTAATTTAAAAATGAAATATCCAATTTTAAATTCAAATTTCCATACATTAAATATGAGCGCAGCAGTAGGCGTGAAGTTCTTTACATGTACGTATGACAAGACGTCAACTAGATGACCTTCTCTTGCTGCTACATAACACAGTCGTCCACCTGTGAAGCAACTCCCATTTGCAGCTCCAAAAGTAGAAAAAGCGACGAAAAGTGGAATGCACCATGACATAACTCCTAAAACTCGGTCACCAAATGTCTTGAAAATGAAAAACAGATTGAATAATTTTTAATTGAAAAAAGTAATAAATCAATTTAGTAAATTATGCAAAATTCACATACCACAGCAACAGCTTCTGAAGCAAGGATTTCATCCATGGACATGACGGAAAGATATGCAATGTTGACAAGTACATAACATACGGTGACCATTGGAAGACCCAGCATAATGGACCGTGGAAGGTTGCTAGGAAACCATTTTTTCACGTAGACATGAAGTCACTATTTTATGCGCAAAAATATTTGTTGCGGGGAGGAAATATGTGTTTGTTTGGGTTTTGTGTGTGTTATGAAGATAGAATTTAACTAAGCAGCGATACTTACACGTAAGGATTCCGGATCTCCTCTGTCACGTAATTTAAGTTGTTCCTGTAATGACAAAAAAACTCAGTTAAAATAATTACATTCATTTTTTATGATCATTACCATCCATCGTATGCCCATAGTCCGCTGTAGAATGCCGTTGCAATGTTACCGTAGGAAGTCGTCGTCCCCTCAAAACCACTAGTCAAATGCTCCACGTGCCCTACAAAAATATTAATTTAAAAAGCCCCGCCAAAGCTTCACTTCATTGCAAAGCACCCACCTTGACCTATTTTGATCGCACCAGTAATTATAATAATTAAAATGGCTAGTAATTTAGCTGCAGTAAAAAAATTCTGAACAAACGTGGCTAACTTCACACTCTGGCAGTTTAAATAAGTAATTAAACCTATAAAACAAAAAAGCAGCTGTAGATCTCCAAATAAAGTATTTAAAAAAAGTAATAAACAAATGTTTAAAAACCAACACCTACATGGGTAAATGAGAGGAATGGTAATGAATAAAACTTACAAACCATAAGCACTGCCAAGAATTTAGACAGCAAAACAGGAGGTTGGCAATCATAACCCTTAAACAACGGATTAACGACATAGTCGCCAAAAGTGAGGGCAATAATCGCCCATCCACAAGGTCTTGTGACCAAAAAGCTTTGCCAGATGTACAGAAAAGCCGGAATATCGCCTAAACTTCTCTTCTTCTCACGTCTTCTGAAAGCCTCCAAGAAGTATATGAACTCTCCGCCAGATTTAGGAATTGATGCTCCTAATTCAGCGTAGCATAAAGCTCCTGTATTTAAATGATGAAAAATGTTGAAGGTTTACAGTTCATTGAATGTTCACAGTGAAGGAAGTGCCATTAGTAAAATGCAATGTGCAGGTGTTGATTTTTGTTAAATACCCATTGTGCAATAATAACTTACATACTGTAAAGGCACCTAGTAATTTCACGGCTGTATCTTCCATTGCAGATTCGCAACCGGAAGTAAAGCCTTGAAGTACGTATTTGGCAAAACTGAGACAGATGATTGATACCAACGAAGGTTTCAAGATAAATATTGACACCCAAGAGAAAAGAAATGCAGGTAGTGAACCAAATGCTTCCAAAAAATAAGAGTATTCCGCACCCGATTTTACGATGATTGTGCCCAGCTCCGCATAAGCAAGCGCACCTGTGTAAGCAAATTTTAAAACCATAACCACAAGCATTAGATAAAAAATATATAAAATTGTTTTTACCCATCATTGATAAAACTCCACAAGCCGCCCATACTACAAGACTTGCTCCAACTGAACCCGTTCTTTCCAATAGACCTTTAGGGGAAATAAAAATCCCAGAACCTGTAAAATAAGAATAAAAAAATGAAATTCAAAAAAAAAAAAAAGGATCACTACTATTGGGAAAGCAACCAGTTTAATCGAATGAGCTCGTAATAAAATTATCTCAATATTAAATTTTTTATTACTTTTAAGTATCTATCTGTACCAAACACATTGAGAGGTTATGAAATTCAATTTTTCCAATCTAAAATTCAAATTTACCAATCATAGTGCCCACGATAAGGGCTGTCCCACTGACAAGTCCCACTCTCTTTTTGAGTGAAACTCCTTCCTTTTCATCTTGTTGAGTGTGTAGTTGCACCTGTGACAAATTACTCACTGCCGAAGGACTCGGATGAAGTTGGCTAATGTTATCATCGGTGTAGGCTGAAAGCAAATAATTAAAAACGGTTTGAATAATAAAACATTTTGATATTTCTCGCTTAAAATTTGGCTTGACTTTATAATTGGATAGGCAAAATACACATGTTTTAACGAAAGTTCAATAACCTTTGGACGATTGATATTTCTATAAATTTTGCAGTTTTTGCCTTACTTATTATAAAAATAATTTTTTTTCATGGAATGAGTCCAAAGGTGGAATCAACAAGAGAAATGAGGCCATAAAAGCACAAACCAGGAAATTTGTTTTTCATCTCCGATCTCTGTAATTTTTCATTGATTGACACGTATTACATCTCACCATATGGTTACTACACTTTTAACTAAAAATTGATACATTTTAAATATTCTATTAACCGAAATTGAAATTTGACAAAAAATATTTTGAAATACCTAAACTTAGATTAATTTTGAATGCATACCAAGAATAGAGTCATTCCACGACACAGGACTGGGGGGCTGCAAGGCTAAATCAACACTTCCATACGTGCTGAGATAAAAATCGTCGTTTTTTGTACGAGGCATTCCCGATGAAGCCTACGTACCAACAGACGCAAACAATCATCCACGCGACATTTTCCTCTTTTAGAAAATCGATAATGTTTTATGCGCATGTGCAGCAGATTGCGTTTTAAAAGAGACTCACTCCGCACGTGTGATTCTTCTCACTTGCTCTCATCAATTAACCTACCTCGCTGATATTTGATGAATGCTTTTGCACGGCCCATAAATAAATATATGTTCTCAAGTTCAAGACTTGATGAGTGGTTATTAAATAAGAACAATAATGTTCAACTCTTGAATCCAACTTGTCGCACTGAGCCGGCTTCGATTATAACAGAATTTTTATTTCGTGTGGATGATATTGCTCGAAGACTGTCTTATTATCCACTTGCCTACGAGGTTGTCTGGGGTTATTGCTGGATTGTGTCACAAGTGCTATTCTATTGCGTAATAAAACCTATTTTCTTGGCAAAGAAGCTGTGAAAAACTTAGACTCGCCATACTACATTATAGAATGATCGGCAATGATAGCAGTTAAAACAAGTTAATGAGGTGATTAGTCGGGATTAACCACCTTCAACTTTATAAACTCGAAATAAAAATTAAAATAATTTTAAAGTGAAAACGCCTTTTTTGAGCGCAAGACACGTGAAGCATAACCCCAACTGGTTTGTTGTTTGTTTTTAAAATAATATTTACCTTTATTACAGTAGCCTTCTACCATTTTCTTTACGTCATTCAATTTATCTTTTACTGATATTGTTGTGTTGAGATTACTTCTGTGTACACTGTAATCAAACAAATAAGAGACTCGAAAAAATTTTATCACAACTACGTGGAATTTTTTAACAACACGTTACAGATGAAATTACAGTGGAAAAACCCGAATCATGCAGCGCCCTTGGAAAAAAATATTTATGTCACCAAGTATATATAGGGAAGAATAGACAGTTAATTAGACAATAGGACGAAAAGAAAAAAGATGGGTAATTAATTTTGTTACCTTATCGGCTAATTATCTGTCTAATTAATTTGCTTCGGATTTTAACTTTATCTTCATTATTTTATGTTAAAAACCAACTTGCAATTTGCTTCCCCTTAATTAACTTGAATTTTTCAGGGTTTTCCCACTTCCTATTCACTAAAAACTCTAATAAAAAAATTTTACCTGTAAAGTTTACTCACACCTTATCCGCCTAGTGATAATATAACAAATATCACAAAGGCTACTACGTCAGCATTGGAATTTTTCTGAATTGATAAAAATATTTGTGTTGTGTTACAATACACATAAGGAGCTATGAATTAAAGAGTTAAATGAACTTGACCGCAAATGTTAATGCTCTTAGCATACTCACATTTTTCAGAGAATTTTGTAGCGGCGTTGATTCCAACTTAATCCTGTCAGGTGAAGTTGTGCGGACCTCAACCTACAAACTAACACAAGCAAACAGGAACTACTTTCACGTGAATGCTAGAAATGACCAATGATAATGCTAATTTTTTTCCTCTAAAAAATTTTCCTCGGGCAATAAAACTTTCGCAATGTTGTAAGTCCCCTAACTGTTGGCTGTTGTAACTAAAAGTTTGACGTTCTAAAAACAGGGCTGAGAATTTAAACAGGTTTTTTTCCAAAGGAGGGTCAACAAACTGATTTGATCTGCCAATCACTTGATTGTAAATTTGTGAACTTGGAAAACATATTACTCTCACGTAGAAATGACATTTAAAATTTTTGTTGATGGTGAACTTGGAAAACATATTACTCTCACGTAGAAATGACATTTAAAATTTTTGTTGATGGTTTGGTATACTTTAATTGTACATAAAACTAAATACCATGTAGTGTGTTTTTATGCAAATCGTTTTTATGGATGTACTTAAAAATAGTAATTTCACTATTTATGTACAAGATTTAAGGATTAAAGGGGAACTAGCTCGAATGAGTGAAATGCAATAATATGTGTTAGAGCGACCTTCGTGCCCAGAATACGTCCTGCAGAGCATCTTGGGAAATACCCCCATGCTTTCGTAGTAAAAATCCTACTTTCCTAATTAAGGATGAGAGACATCCACTTCAGAAGTGGATCAGTTGCCAAATGAACGAAAGAAAAATACAATCAAACTGTCATCGTTACTTCTCAATTTTTATTTTTAAACTTGGCCACTTGATACAGTCCGACTTGTAAACAAAATGTTGCAAAATGAAAGGGAATTTTGTATCAAATATTTTTTTGGGTAAAAAAAGTGGTGCCTCTTTAAGGGTATTAAGAGATATTGTCACTGATATACATTTAAAAAGATTAATTAATGTAAAAACGATTTAATTTTTTTCAAGGCAGTTCCGTTGTAATTGATAAATAGGTAGCTTTGGCCTCGTTTTAAAGAATTTACCACGACATAAATAGAATCCATCAAAGAAATAAACAGAGAGTTTATCACAAGGTCATTATGACTATTTGTGCTATTGCCCACATGAATGACTGCTCCTACGGAATGCCTCGAGGCACGCTCAAATTTGCTTTATTTTTACATTTGTGGTCAAACACTTTTTTCTACCACACTATTTGTTTAAAGTACTGCTTCTAATTTTTTTTACTTCATTTATTTTTAAACCTACATTATTTTTTTTAATCAGATAGTTTTTTTTTATTTTTGGCTTCATTAAAAGAAAGGCAAAAAAAAAACTGTGACGATACAAGGAAAATAACTTTCCTTATACCGTAGTTCGTATGACGTCGCTGGTTGTCACGTCACGAGAAGCGGGGAAAATGAATGGTATAAATGTTCATATTCCCTCCCTGTCGGATTAAAAGTTCCTGCTTCTTTATTTGATAATTATTGAATAAAGAGGGGAAATATAAATATAAATTAGAATTATTTATATTTACATTTTACGCTTAAATAGTTAGGCGTAATGGAGGCAATATTGCCAGTCACCCTGTAATGCAAGTAATATGACGGTATCGTCATATTCTTGCTGATAGGTGATTTCATATTTTCCCATGCCAATTGTTTAAGGCAATTGTTTAGAGATTAAATGTGCCATTTAATCCCTCACCACTTACTGACGTAGGAGACCTCCTTGACGGTCACAGGCTCTTCTTGTGATTGGCCAATGGTCACGTGATACCCCCTTTGGTACCTACGGGTAAAAATAGGGGAGATTGACGCGGATACGGGCTCTTAGTCTTTCAATCATCAAATAGCACGTTTGCTTGTGTCGTCCCGACTGTGTGTGGCCGACCTGAACTTGTGTCTTGATCTTGAAGACTGGTCTTAGCTGAGTTTATCAGGCGTTCTGTGTGTTCTGTGTGTGTTCGAGGTTATCTATTAGTGTCGCGGTTGGTAAGTGCTTATTTGTAGACAACCTGTAGCAAGCACGTGCTTGTCTGCTATGGAAGATCGATTTGCGGGTGGCGATTGGAAACTGGGCACTTGCGCAGTTTACAATCGGATAAGGGAGGAAAAATCGATAACATTCATCATATCCTTTTATTTTACATCTGTATAAATAAATATTCGACATTAAATTTATTTACCATTGGGTCAATTGTCCGTAGAGACAACTGAACCACTTCATCACGGTTAATTTAAGCATTCGCCTAGATTAACTGCTGTAATGGCTCTCTGCCTTTATAACATTCTTTATAAAAGTGCACCCCGTCGCAAAACAAACTGTAAATACACCCAAATTTATTCCAGATAAAGAACACATGTGGAACTATAACCGTCATAAATTTCACAGAAATATTTTATGAGATGAATTTTCGAATTTTTCCTTTGGTACAAGAGGATGTGACTGAGATAGTAAAGGGAATACGAAGTACATAAAGGGAAGTCCGCAGTACTCATTTGAAGGAGGATTTAAGTGGTGCAGGAAATGTTTTGCTGTAGACGAGCCATAACCAACAGGGGGTGAAGTTTTGTTTGGATTACCACCATTAGTTCATTGCAGATGAGTGTGGTACGCAGCTTTTTGAAATGGTAGATAAGTTTGTTAGTCTTAGCTGGGATGCAAGTGATGTGCTTAAAGAAGGTGAGATTGCGGTGAAAATACACCTAAACCGCAAGGGTGACGCCATTATCAGCATTGGATTTGGAAGAACAATCCTATATATTAATACAAATTAATGAAATAAGTTCGTGTTTGTCCCAATTGGTTTGTAGAGTACTACAGGTATGTTCACGTTGAGTTTAAAGAATTTTATTTCGTAATTGTTCTGGGTTTGTAGAACTTGCTTCTAAAATGGCGGATTCAGTTGAAGGTTATTTCGAATTTGCATGTATTTATGGATTGCAATTTAAGGGGTTTGTAGAGTACTACAGGTATGTTCACGTTGAGTTTAAAGAATTTCCAATGTGTAGTGTTTAAGAAAGAAAATTTCACAGATATTAAAAGTAAGAAGTTTGATATTAAAGGTTAGAATGTGATATTAAGGGTTAGAATTTGATATTAAGAGTTAGAAGTTTGATATTAAGGATTAGAATTTGATTTGATATTAAGAGTTAGTAGTTTCATATTAAACAATAAGATTAAACATCATATTATTTAATAAACAACCCAATGTCATATGTATGATAAAATAAATTTGAACATAAACTAAATGCAGTTACAAATGGCAGCGGAACGCTGCCGGGAGAGACTAGTCTTTGCTTGTTTGGGATTTCTAATTATTACGCACATGTGGTGAGACACATACTAGGATTTAATTATTTCCAGGTTTTTAGCTACAGCGTCTTTAGTAGCTATATGCTGGGTGGGTTTAGAAGAGATATAAAGAAAATTATCATCGAAGTAGGAAGAGATAGAGTCGGCTAGGGGGAGGAGAAAATAATGTAAAGAAGGGGGCCAAGGATAGATCCTTGAATGACGCTTTTGTCAGAGGGGTGAAGCATCCTTGCCAACAGAGCGTCGTGGTAAGAACGGAAAAGAGCAAAAGCAGAACCGGTAATGCCATGTTTTTCCAGTGAAGCGAATACTTGGGAGTAGAGAGGGGTATCAAATGCTTTTGAGACGTCAGCCTGAACCACAAAGGAAAATCATTCATGTCCAAGACGTAAACGGCCGTGCGATTACTAGTTAGAAAAAGGAAGAGAGGGTTGCTTGTGTGGCGGCCATCGAATTGGTCTTTGGATGAGAGAGGGGTAACCTACGATAAAATCTGTAAGAGAATGCATCTATCAGCAAGTTTGTTAAGAAGGGGGTGTTGGGAAGGACTGATATGGGACGATAGTTGTAACGGCATCTGTTTTTCCCGTTTTAAAGAGGGGTTAATAAGGAAAATTTTTCATAAAGTGGGGTAAGAATTGAATAATGGTATTAAAAACCCGTGGGATCGTGGGTGAAAGGGTGGTGACAAGGGCGTGGAGAACAGTGCCAGGAATATTATCGGCGTGTCAAATTGTACGGTTTTGTGGTGTAACTGCTTGTCCCAAACTTTGTACAGGAACCCGGTGTATGGATGCACCAACTTCGTGCAATAAAGACTTGCACTTTCAGCCCTGCATAAATATTTTTACACCTTGCAATGGGTAACTTTGTATCCTGGAACTGGGTGTAAATTACAAATACACGTTTCGTAAGTTAGTGTTGTACACAGATACTCACGATGCATATATGTTGCATTTACATAACTCTAGCTCAAATTCCAAAATCTCGAAACTCCGAATTCAACTCCCAAACTAAAATCTTTCAATGAACATCCCTGGGTGGAGGGGCATTTACGTAAACTGGAAATGACTATTTAATGACATAAGATGATGTGTACATTTTTCTATTTACATTGTTTTGTTTGTGAGCAAAATGTGGCTAATCTAGTGGCCACAGTATTAGCCACTATACTAGATTACATGGAATAAATGTAATCTGAATGCCGTAAACAGCAGTTGCTTATAATCGTAAATGGTTACTTTTCGGCTTTTTAATTTGTTTCGGGAACTCAACACACTACAATGTAATGTGAATCTGAATTCAAATCTAATTTGCTCTGTGATGAAGATGTTTTTATCACTTTCAATGTTCTTAACAAAACAGTGAACCAGAAGTAAATAAACTTACTTCTGGTGTAACTTATGTGTTTGAAAAATTGTTTATGGTATCATAACTTGTTTATAAACGTGAGATTAATGTTAATAAAACTATTAAAGTGATTTTTATTCAAAGTCTTTATTGTAGTTATAAATTTAATTTAAACTCTAATAAAGTTGAATTAACCAATTGTTTAATTGTAAAAATTTTAATGTTAGCTGTAATGGCCAACTTATTTAAGCAGTTAACAATATAAGTTACGAGTTTCTCGTATAGTTCTTATTACTTTCAGAAACAAAAAAAAAACTTAGAAACTTTAATTTATATTACTGTAGCTGAAAGTTAAGTAGTTAAGGCATGCACTCTTAAATATAAAGGTAGGAAAGGTCTGTGAATAGGGACAAATGGATGGAAAGGTCTAAAATAAGTATGGGTTTGTTACTACGAAAGGTTAAATGTAAGCCATCTAAATGTTTAACCTTTCGTAGCTCTGCCAGTACCTTTTGCAATGTTGCAAGTAGGGTGTTTTCCACATTTTGCAAATCCAATGGCAACTTGAAGGTGGAGTGTGCTGTTTTGCTACCAGTTAGTAGTGTGGCTGCAATACCAGATGATGCTACAGCTAGGGCAACTATACTGTTTTGTCTGACTTTAGCCAGGATTTATAAGGCGAGTTTTTCCAGTTCCACCTAGTGCATCTCGGAAAAAAATGCCTCCATTGTTGAAAAGTGCCTGAGAAATTCTGTTGTATGCTTCTCTTTGATCAGGTACCAATAATGTTATAATTTCTCTCTCTTAACAACTCATCACTAATGTTAGAACTGTTGCGTTTTGGTTTGGGAAGGCCTTATGCCTCCAAGTAAGGAACACCTAACGTCTTTACTTTGTCTTCAAGAGCTTTGAGTGCTTGATTGAAAATGTCATTACTATAGTCAACTGCTGGATTGACTAATCTTGCCTGATAGAGAAAGTCTTTAACTAACAAGGGGAGTGCTGCAAGCCCCCGAATCTGATTTTTTTTAAACATTTATCACAGCATTAGTGCATTGTTTTAGAGAGGTTGCCACAGTAAAAACATGCAACACTCTCTCAAACAATAGCAAACATTGTTCAAACATTGCACTATTTTGTTGCGGGCAAGCAAAAAAAAAGAGCGGTTTTTGGTGTAATCAGGCCTGCAACTGCATTTCATTTCATTGTAACCTTGCATACAGTAATCTGTAAAGTTATCTGTTTGGGGTGTTTGGGGTGTGCATTGGAATGTTTAGAAAGGTGTTTAACGTGCAGCTCCACTCCTAGGGTGTGAAGTTTACACTTAGTTGGTGTAATTTCTATTCAAATTTTTCGCATAACACCAGCTTACTACAGTGTTCACCAACACCATGTCGTCAAGGTGTTCCGTAACACTATGGCCGAGGGTGCGTACAAACACCTCCGGCCGTGGGTGTTGGGAAACACGACCGCTCCCGGGTGTTGCGTAGCACCATATTAGGATCGTACCCACAAACACCGTCGTCATGGCGTCGTTCAACACCCCATCGAATGGTGTCTCCAACAACCTTTACACTTACAGAAAAAAAGGTTTAAACAAGTGAAAAAGTGGGTTAATACACTTTTTTTGCAAAATTATGCACCTTGCCAATGAAAGGGTGTTAATGTACGCCGTTTAGTATCACGTGATCATTTTATCTACACCCGTTCTTAAGGTGTTAGTAATGGGCAAAAAAAGATGTACTGTCTAGGTGTAAACCAGGTAACTATACCTCTTAGTTTAAATGGTGTAGTATATAGAGAAACAGAGGTGTTAAATAGGTGTAATGTGGGTTATTACACCTAAACGGGTACACGGGCCTTACCAAGTGATGGGTGTTAATGTGGGGTGTATTGAGTCTCAGTTTTCAACTCTGTCGTAAGAGGGCCTAAGGGTTCTATTTTACAGTGTTTTATTATTTCTCCTATTATGCATATTAATTAATTAATCACGTTTATGTAATAACTTATTTCAATTTGAATATAAACAGTAACTGGCTACATTTTTCATGCATTTATTTACATTATGTTTTAATATCTTCACTTATGACCAGACACTCCCTTGGGTGTACAGTCATTTCATATCAAGACATCTTGACTGGTGGAATAGCTTTGTCATTTGTTTGTAGTATCACGTGTGTTCCTGTTGGTGACAGGCATACACGAGACAAGCAACAATACAGTGAGTCACGAGCCTATCGTGATAATCATTGTTGCCGAATGGCTGCTCGGCCATTGTGGTGTCTACGACATCAGACGTCATAAATATGTTATAAAATTTAAATAAAAACAAAATGTCTCCAAAATTACACCATTAAGAGGTTCATTAATTTACTCTTGTGTGTACATGGATACTATTATAAAATAATAGGGTGTATACCTTCACCTTGGGTGTGAATGCACACCTCTGTGATGGGGTGTAGGCGAGCTATATACACCCCTATCCAGCGTGTACGAATGGAGAAACCCCAACCCGGGGGTGTATATTTACTCCGAAATAGGTGCTATATATATGACAAGCACATTACACCTTTTTAGGTGTTAATCAACACTGTTTTTTCTATGAGTGTAGCTGATTTAATATTTAAGGCAAAATTATTTATATTTTACTCATCTTCTTAGCAGTATAACAAAATTACAATAGTATTTTAATGATAGAAATATGACTTTACATCCTGAAACTTAATTCCTTCTTGATATGAGTAGAGCAGTACTGTTTTAATATTTTCTAACTAAAAATGAATTTCATGTCATTAAGATCTTCGATTTTTATGCTACTCACTCAATTATTTCCTCCAATTACTGAACCTCAACAGGTAAGATCTTAACATGATTTTTTCATAGTTTTGATGATTGTAAGATTTTTTTTTTTATTACATCTTTTAATACATTTAATAAGTTCTTTTGTAGTTTTAGTTACTTCTCGATTTCATATAAGTGTTTTTAATCGAAATAATTGATTTTATTGAAGCTTTTAAGTGTAATTGCGAGTGACTGGAAAACGATAAAAGATTCGGACAGTATTTATTACATAGGCAAAGGCGGATTAACTTGGATTCAAGCTTTGCAGTTTTGTGGTCAACGAGGCGGTCATCTAGTTTCACTCGAAAATCGAAAAGAAGAGACCCAACTACTGGCACTAATACCAATAGCAGGTACATGCATCCAACTGTAATGTCTTTTAACTAGTAGTTTACTTTTCAATATTAGATAGTGGTCGATATGAATATTGGTCAAGTGGAACTAATATTCTAAAAAACTATATTTGGATGGGAACTGGACAAACGTTTAAAGGAAATTATTACAACTTTTGTTCAACTGACTTAATTACTCTTTGGAATGACGATCATTGTGTTGCGCTGAATGACCGGCGTAATTGTTGGCAAACAAGAAATTGCGACTCTATTCTCCGATTTATTTGTGAAATATCTCCTAATGTCTATATGTGAAATATTTTCATTTTGCTAGAGTTGACTGGTTTTGAATAAACAAAAACTTAACAGGAATTTTTTTTAAATTTTACATTTAATTATTACATATGAAAAAAACCTAAAGTTATTTACAAATACGAAACATGTAAGTATACATCACTAAAACTATGAATTTACATTGTAATATAACTTCTATACTTCAGAAGAAGCAATGCACTTAGAATCTACAGATGGTTTTTGATTTTTTTGAAAATTCTAATACCGATCTATGAAACAGTTTGTTTTGTTTCAAGTTTAGTTTTGCATTATTATTATTTCGTATTGCATTGTCAGCAGAAGTACCAACGGAGTTGGTTACTTTCAATCCAACTTGTCCATTTGATACATGTCTCGTAAGAGGCGTTCAATTGGAATTTCTCCTATCGTTTCTTTAAAAAATATTCGTTCTACAACTCCAGGCCTTACTCCTCTCAAACATGGTAACAATAAGAGCAATCGACCGAAGCGTGTTGGTTGTCGTGGATACTTATGATGTATATAATCACCCAGTATGAATTGTGCTTGATCTTGGAGCATTTCCACTGGCTGAATGTCACACAAACCTAAAATTTCTATAGTGTTTAAAAAAAATAACACAAATGTGTAGTACGATATAAAATTTGGTAAATTAATAAGCTTACCTGGTTTGAAGAGGGCAATAGCTTTAAGACATCCACATTCAGTAACGTCAGGAGATAGTTGTCTAAAACGTGCTAAGATCTCTTGAATGTAACGCATCTCCGCCATCACCGTTTCTGCCGAATCCTCTGTTGTTTTAGCATGAAACTTTGAATTGGCAAAGATTGTATTTAGATCCATTGGAACTGACCACTGTGCAAGATTGAGAAGAAACAAATCTTTCCACGATTCTTCTAAAAGGATTACCTGCACAGAAAAATTCAATTGAAGTAAAATACTTTCTATTTAAGAATGTTTCAAGTTAATTTCTTTTTTGACCTGATCACGTTTTGAAAGTGTCTGGAATGGAGACAAACATTTCATCCATTGAACAACCATGAAAAGTAACCGGGCTGTTGTTTCTTGTAAAGTCTCCCACAGGAGGGGCGGTACTGTTTCCATTGATTCACAAGGAAGGCCTACTTTGTCATTCATACTC
Organism: Pachymerium ferrugineum; assembly: GCA_034686365.1. Lineage (NCBI taxonomy): Eukaryota > Metazoa > Arthropoda > Chilopoda > Geophilomorpha > Geophilidae > Pachymerium > Pachymerium ferrugineum. The sequence goes on along the minus strand of JAQGAS010000283.1, from coordinate 11,894 downwards.
CAAATATACTCCTGCAAACATTGTAAAATATATTTTTGCAACGAACAAAACAGGCATTAAATTAATTATAATAGTGCAGAACAAATGTATTAAGATAGCTTTAAGCAAAATTTTAGAACTACAATATCAAATTATGAGTCTGCTGATCAGCAGGGTATACCTCAAATAGGGTACCCCATTTTGTTGCCCCAATCTGCTCTAAAAAACTGAAATATACTAATCTAACTTAAAAAAAAAGTATCCTAACTTACATGATATTTAAAGTTATAGTTTGGGATAATTTGTTCTAGTTTGGGATGGTTTGGTCAGGTTTGGTCAGGTTAGGTTAGGTGAGTTTCATTAATTTAGGTCAGGTTTAGGTTAGGTAAAATTCAGTTTTTTTTAAAAGTAGATTGGGGTAGCCAAATGGGGTACTCCATTTGGGGTATACCCTCTTTATTCTTCAGACCCATTAAAGTACTAATAATTTAAATGAAACTTTATCTAGACCCCACCTGACATTTTTCGGCTGACAGCAATGTTTGTTGAAGCCCTGGGTTGAGAGGACTCCCATGAGAGGCTGTGCGCCGAGAGCTCATCTCAGGCGGAGCGGCCTTTGGCACCATCAAGTTGGGTGGCGGTTGAAACAAATCCAACTTGGCTGGTTTGCTGCTGTCTTTTGGCTTAGGTTTCCGGGGACCACGCTCATGCTGCACTGCTGTTCAGGATTAGCAGAAAATGTTTAGCATAATTCACGGACCGTATCCAAGTAAAATACCATCTTTATTCATTGCTGACTCGAAGCACTTTTTAAGACGGCAAGCCCTGCACTGGTTGCGATGTGTTTTATCTATTGGACATTTGCCTTTAAGATCGCCTTGAGCTTTGCATGTGTAAATTCGATTCCGATGAATGCTTCGTTTAAAAAAACCTGAACAACCTGCGATAAATAAAATAATAAGAATTGAAACTCAATTGAACTGATCAATTTTTTAATTAATTCATTTGTGACTAATAAAAATTAATTTAAAAAGTACGTTTATGTTGATATGTTGAAAATAATAATTCAGTTACAATATTATCTGTCAATTGAATTTCAAAATAACTAGCTGGAAGTTTACAACATTCGCTATGTTCTTTGCAAATCCTGATAATTTAAAAAATTAGATAATCACAATAACATTGATAAAGGCATCTATTTCCGTAGTTTCATTACAAAAAGAGGTTTAGCCTTATTACGGAATTTTTGGCCATTGTTATCAAATCATTCTAATGTTACATAACATTCACGAACAAAATAATTTAACAATAAAAATAATTAAAATACGTCCTAACCGTCACAGCTGTAGATTCCGTAATGCTTTCCCGAACTTCTATCACCACACACCTTGCAGGGAATGTCAAGTAATCTGTCTCCTAAAAATAATTGAAAAATAAATCCGTAAACTCATAACTATAAAGCTTAAATTACAAAACTTAATAACCATTCAAATATTTTGAAGTATTTGAGAAATATATCTTTTAAAGATTTGTTAAATCTTTTTTAAAATTACTGTTTTCGGAATTAACCTCGTTTTATCGGCTATTTTTGTCTAAATTTCTGGGCTATCAACAACCGAAATCTGGAAAAGTTATCTCAAGATGCGCCTAAGGATGCTGGACGGTGTTTGTTTAGCAGTGAAGCGCGACGTTTGCTAAGATTGGCTGACCTTTGGTGTGTGTAACCCAGCATGCCTCGGGTGCGTGGTGGGAAAACCTCACTTTAACGCCCTGCTCCCCCTTTCTTAAAACCTAGAAAGCTTGGATCGTACTTACCTGTGCCCATTGCGTATATATAGTTGAGAAAAGGGCCGTGCCGAGCTAGGAAGCTATCAGGTAGAGTGATGCGTGAAGCGCTGAGCAACGCTGCTTTTATGCTTGCCAGTTTGTCAGGCGAATTAAATACTTTGGGAACCGAAACAGGTGGACTGCTGGTCTCCTTCTATCCGATGATTGGTGTGCTCGGCAGAGTTGTCAATAAACGAATTTTCAGGCATTTATTATTTACAGACAGAATACAAAGATTCTTGCTACTTAAACCATAGAATTGCGAGAATGAAAAAGTCTCATTATTTTCATAAAAGAAACACTTTGGAGGAGACATGTTGCGACAGAAAAAGCGACTGCAAAATCATGGAAAATCGAATGATAATGAAATACAAAATTAAGTTGACCTTTTTCAGAGAAAGATTTTTATTTTTTATCACTTACTTGCTTGAATTCTGAGTAGAGTAAAAACTGTTTCAATAAGTATCAAGTGCATCCACAACTTCATATTTATTACTATGCTGACAAATAGAGAAGAAATTTCTTGTTGAACTCAATGGAGCAAACAAAGAAAAAGTACATTGGATCTTTTCGGGCAAAAACAGTTTATTTCTGAAGTGTAAAATGTTACAGCCTACATACAAGTTGAAAAAAACCTGAAAAAAAAGGATGATCGTAAAAAAAAAAATACACAACTTTTTTCACTTAAAGTTGTGGGATTTATAAAGTTGGAAAAAGTAGAGTAAAACTAGCCCATTATCTAATTTTGAGGAGAAGCATGTGTATAGCACGCACAAACATCGATATTGTTACACCGTATGACATGACTGAGATTTCGATAACAGCAGAGTTACTGCACACCTCGACTCCCATTAGGCGACCTGCATTGCCCAACCCTCTCACATTCGTGACTCAGGAAGACATCAATCTCTAGTGAAATTATGGGATGGCATCGACGACTAACAACTCCCCGTTACAATGTCATTTCTCATAAACATTCAGCAAATTTCTCAAAATTTCTTCACCACCTAAAATAATGTGATTATATTTTGCTAACATTGATGGCTATTTGACGTACTGGTTGTGAATATGGTAATATTAACGGTCAAAGAATTTCAAACTTTTTAGCTTTTTATGGTTTTCATACCGTAGTTTAATTGTATAGCACTACCACTATTCTCAAAATGAAATGTAATGTTATGTAATTTAATTTAATGTGATGTAATGTGATGTAACGAAATGTGTGTATGTGTTGTTTGTAACAGGTATGATCTTAATTATTTTAACCACCAATGTAGGATCTACAATGACGACTTTGGCAAAGATGGCATTGACCATGACTTAAAATGTTTCCTTGTGGGCTTAGACGAGAAGCGCCTAGAATAGATTGCTCTCTGCAGCATCCTCTCTATAATTCCAGGCGAACACATGTTGCCTTTCACATGAATTATTAATCCCCTAAGTGGCAGTGTTTCGCTTGGCTAACGAATCAGGGCTATTTCTGACATGGATTAAAAGGAAGTCTTCATGTACTCTGCATACAGTGCAAACAAAGTGATTGGTTAATCATTAGGAAATTACTCTATGTTATGAAAAAATAATTACTTTATATTCAAATATAAAGAATTCTTGTTTTATCTAAATTAGGCAAATTCAATTAAAGGTTGAAATGCATTAAGTTAACAGACAAAAGTTGGATATTAACGTTCTCTAATATATAGAACAAATGAAGCTGTTAAAAAAAAGCAGAAACAGAAGCACAAACGAGATAAAAGAATTGAATCAGTGGTAACCCGTTGATCAGGATTGTCGTCACCATCATCTAAATCATCATTTTAATTTTCTATCAGGTGCTTCAAATCCCATCCTCGTGCCGTTCGTGTCGGACTTGGCGATTGTAGGGCGCTTAGGTCCATAATCTGTCAGCTTGGTAGGAAAATTGAATTTCGCTGTGCCACTTCTCCTTGTGTGGCAACGAGGGATCTAACTTTGTGAATGTATCGATCCATAACAGTTGTGAAATATGCTTGTTAAGTGAAGCAGAAGAGCCGCGAGTATGCAGCATCGAAATGGATTCGAAATATCACTCTGGGATGAGGCACGCACATGAGTCAGCTGCTTTTTACCCAGGCTGTGGGAGGAGAAATGCAGGTAAAAAAATAAAAACGGCAGATTGAAGAGCACACAACACTCAGAATTAAGTTCATATTAAATAAACAGGATTCATTTTTTAAAAAATGCAATTTTTTTCAATCAGTTTAAGAGTTGCTGGAAAGATTGACAACAAACAAGGCTTTGAATTCTCAAAAAAAATTCATTTTATTTAACAAAGTAATTCTTCCCTAGTAGCCTGTATTACCTTATCTATACCGCCGGATTCTCACGGCTGAAAAGGTAATTTTTATTTAATAATCATTATTGTTTTTTTTTTTTTTTTATCTAATATGTAGAAGCTTAATTCATCCATCAATAACTATAATACAATATTAATGATTAATTTTAGTTTCGACTTTCGTTTCGGTTGCCAGCAATTTATTATTTTGATTTTCATCATTCGATCCTAACGACCGTTGCAGTGTGTACCGATAGTTTATATAACGATAGCCCTGAATAAATTGAGCGCACTCGTTGGTAAAATGGCAGGCAAAGAGTAACATGTTGCGGGGTTGAACTCGAATGGCAAATCTCATAAACAAAGCAGAGTAGATCAACAGAGCTAGAATTCATTCAATTTCAAAATTAAAAAAAAACTGTATAAACAGAAAATTAAAAAAAAAAAATAAAAACAAAGCAAATATTAAAATTAATCACCACCAGTCATATTTCCACTGATAATACTAGCATCTTTGGTGGCAATGTCTGTAATTGCAGCCAGTGGAATCCCCCAATTGGCAACAGGACCCCAGAAATGCTGAAAAATATAAATATGTAATAAAAAAAAAAAAAAAAAAAAAAAAAAATGCTTGTCAAAACTTTACGAAAAATTGGTACTTACAGTGCTGTAATCCAAAGCACGAAACATGAAACAAAAAAAATTCTTTTTGAATATCACATTTTATTGCGTACATATTAATTAAATTAATTAAATATGTAGAAAAAATTAAGATGGTGGCGCCATCAATTGTACCTAAAGTTTATTTAAACCGTCACAATATTGCATTCATTTTTTTTAAAAATAACATTTTGTACTAAACTATTATATTTACACAAGCGTGATGGAAGTTTGAAATAAGTTGGTTCATGAATGAATTTAGGTTTAACTCCGCAAATAACGCAGATTTGAACATAAATTCTAACTATTTAAATATGGGCGCAAACTAACACATGACAGAAAATAAAATGAGCGTACCTCATCAAATAGTTCCTAAATTCCCGGCTCTTTAACTGGGACATCGCTTGTTTGATCATGTTGCCTGCTGCCATATTGATAGCGTCTCTTTCCAGTCCAGTAAGAAAAGAAATTACGCAAGAGGAAGAGGAATTGCTTCAAATCTTAAACTAAACTAATGCTAATATAGTAACATGAAATAATAAGTATGCATTTTATACCAACTGCACATTATTATTATTTTGATAGGTCAGTCTAGTTACTCAGAAAAAAAGCTTTTGTGCCATTTCTTTATTTATGGTTGAACAAAAAATGTGCATCACTATAGTAGAACATCCGCCTGCGTGATTCGGCTTCGGAATCAACGCGACGCGTGCACACCTATTTGTGCTGACCTATTATATTACAAAATTAAAACAGTTAACAGGAAAGAATAATATAATTTATTAATGATTTTAAAATTTAAAATATAATTGTTTGGTACATTAAAATTGTTCATACAGTGAACAGTATGTTATTCTAAACTGTAGTCATTGACTACAAAAATATCAGTTTCGTTTAAAACTTTGTACAAATAATGATGTCACAGACTACAGCGATCACGCTTTGGGTTATAGCGGAACTGTTGGGATTTATTTAAAATGTCGGTACAAGGAACGTTGTCAGCCGCAGAACGTTCTATTCGCTCAGTATTTGGTAAGGTACAAATCTAAAATTTATTTGGTTGAGATAAAATTTTTGAATAGATGCTTTTTAGAAAAACATTTCTGTCAAAACAGCGTTTACTTTTTGAATTTTTTCATATGACTTTGTACTATTTTTTCAGTGGGCAATATTCCATACGAAGCTACAGAGGAGCACTTAAAAGATATTTTCTCTGAAGTCGGACCTGTTATTAGTTTTAGGTTTGTCGTTGATTCTCCCCTATTAAATAAAACGATAACATAAACATAACAAAAACGTTTGTTTAAAGATTAGTATACGACCGCGAAACAGGAAAACCAAAGGGTTACGGATTTTGTGAATATAAAGACCAGGATACAGCTCTAAGCGCCATGCGAAATTTAAACGGCTATGAATTAAATGGCCGAGCACTGCGGGTCGATAATGCCGCAAGTGAGAAGAATAAAGAAGAATTAAAAAGTGAGTGTTTTTTAAAATCAATGTGGTTATTTTAACTAAATTCAATGCACATACTTTTCTTCGAAGACTTGCAGGCTGCATTGGGCGGTCCACCTCAAGAGGTTTGTAAAATACATGTAAATTTTTTTAGTTTTTTACTTTTTTACGTTGCAATTTTTATTTCAAGAGTCCATATGGAGGGGAAGTGGAATCGGATAAAGCTCCCGAAGCAATTTCAAAAGCGGTTGCAAGTTTACCGCCTGAACAAATGTTTGAATTGATGAAGCAAATGAAAGTAAGCGTTACATAGACTTGTTTATGATTACACTTACTGTGTACATTCCAGCTATGCATTCAAAATAATCCAAACGAAGCAAGAAAAATGTTGCTGCAGAATCCTCAACTGGCCTACGCTTTGTTGCAAGCGCAAGTTGTTATGCGTATTGTTGATCCTCAAGTTGCAATGGTGATTATTGTGCTGTTTGAATATTCTAGTTTTGGTATTGAATTTTTTTTTTATTGCATAAAAGACAATGTTGCATCGAGCAAACAATGCTCAAGCTTTACAAAACTTAACAGAAGCTGCAAACGCTGCTGTAAGTAATTTTAATATTGGTCATATAATAATAATAATAAAATTGTTATTATTATTAGAACGCTAGCAGCAATAGTATGACGTCAATTACAGCGAGTACAAATTTTGACAATAGTTTTGGATCCGGAGGAATTTCACGTCACAGTCCAGCGCCTCAGTTACCGTTGTCATCGTCTCTCTTGCGTCCATCACGGCCTGCTTTACTTGGGGATCGCCCAGCAGATTCCGGCAGAAATAGTTCTAGTAGTAACTTGACTAATCAATTTAACGAACCTCTTGGTTAGTAATATATATTATTTGCATTTGTTTTATAATCGGACCCATTAATACTTATTTATCTTAGGACGAGATTTCGATATGCGAGATCCAAGAAATTTAGGAGACAGAGATATGCGTATTATAGGACCAAGTAGTGCAGCGAGAGATCCGAGAGATGCTCCAAGAGATCCTAGAGAGATACGAGATCCAAGAGGAGACCCACGGGGTATGGATTCCGATATTAGAGGAAACTACGATCCCAGATTTAGGTAAATAACGTTAGAAATTGTTTGTATCGCTTTAACACGTTTAAAATATTTATAGGGACGGTGATCGTGGAATGTTTGAAGGACGATCTGGGTATGATCAGAGAGCCCCACCTGCGTTTGATTCAAGTCTGTTTGAACCGCGCGATCCCAGATTACAACCAGGAAGTCAAGGAACTGCTATAAATATTCCAAATCTTCGACCCCAAGTTAGTTTTATATGTGTAACAGTTTTAAAAAAGAGCCAGGGTCAAAACTAAATCTTCAGATTGAAATTGAGATGTAAGATTAGTGTTATCTGAGACGCACGCCAATCGTAAATGCCCTCTAAAAACCGTTGTGTTACAACAACACATTTTCAATTTAATTCAACCAAAATTTGGTTGGTTTAAATTTAAAATGTGTCGTTGTAAATGCAATCAGAGATGGATTTTTTAGAGTGTGTGATAGGCTGTTGACGTAATTGATGCTGCATCTCGCTAGATAAATGGTCGATTTATAGGATAGAATTAGTTAAGAGTTTGGATAACTGGAAAAATTCCTTGTATATCCATTTTTTTCTTTTTAAAATAACAATGAAAAAGATTATTTTTGTAATGTAAATTCTGTAAAAATTTTATTTACATCACACAAATAAGATTAATGAAAGTTTTAAAAAAAATTTAATTCTCAGATTGCAGGATTAGGCCGAAGTCTTAACTTAGCTAACATGTCCCCAATGGGAAACGTTATCAGGAATTCAAGTCCTTCTCAGATATCAACTCAGGAGCAAGAAAAGGTAACTGGTGTTAAGATTTTTATTATATAGTGAAATTAAAATAAATCTAATTTATCATTAGGCTGCATTGATAATGCAAGTGCTGCAATTATCAGACCAACAAATTGCAATGTTGCCACCCGAACAACGGCAGAGTATAATGGTGCTTAAGGATCAAATAGCTCGCAGTTCTCAACCTCAATAAAATTTGTTTTGGAGATCAAAGCTGCCCCAAAAAATGGCTCCTCTTATGTTTTGGAATTCCAAAATGGTTCGTTCTTGCGACGCCCGAGTTAACCCAACCATACGATTTGCTCTCAAGATTTGGTGTAGGAATGTTCTACTCCTTCAGGCCCCTCACGTCAACCATTGTGTCATTGCGGTGCAGTTCCACCTCGGCATGAATTCGCGATGTGTCTCCATCTGTCATCAAACGATTTAATTTAATAAGTTGGCTCAACAAGCCCTCGGCACGTAAAATGTCTTGAGTTTGATTGACTTCCTTTTTGGTATTTTTTTTTATTTTTATCATCAGAAATCGGTGTAGTCATGAAGGTAGACTAGATATGACACAGATGGTAAAAACGTTGAATCATATGATGAACTTGCAACTACTGTTGAAGATACAACTGGAAGAGACGTCGACAGTTTCGTTTTCTTTTCTTTCTTGATTACATCTGATGGTAAAAATGATCTATTGATTGAATTGGTTTTATTCATTGTTGTTCGGGATGCAGTCACAATTGGTGGAGAAAGTAAAACTGGTGTTTCAGTAGGTACATTGAATAAAACAGCAAGCTGTTCTAAACGAGCAAATCGGGATGACAACTACTCTTCACGCCGTATATCTAATCTATCTAGAATACAAAAAAATCTGTGATCTTAAAAAAAGTACTACGTGCATGTTCTTGAGGGAACAACCAGAATTCTTTAATGACTTGAGTAAATTCAAAATAAGTAGATCCTGCATCAAGTATAACATTATCGAAATATAATTGTCGAAAGATTATCGTAATTAATTTTTGGGAAGCTTGTAAAGCCGTAGTAACCAAAATTTCATTTTTGCGAAGTGAATCGCGAGAGATGTAAATATACTTTTTTACATAAATGATAACCTTCGTGGTCGACAAATCCGACATTAAGAAAACGGATGCACAAAGGGTTGTTTAAACATAAACATGCTCAGTTAATTCCAGCATTTTATCAACTTCCACCATGAATTGCCTAAGCCGTAGTGGCAATTCCCATTTGGGTTCATGTAACATGTCGTTGATAATTTCTCGAACCGTTTGTGCTTCGTTTTAGTTAACTTTGACTTTAAACTGTAGTGGGATCCTTTGTGAATTTTGGAGAGTAAATAAATGAGCACGTTTGGTTAAAAACGGCTACGAACTGAGAGATGATCGTTAGAGCAGCCCCTCTCTTCAAACTATTCTCTAAACAAACTCCGTTTACAGGAATTTGTAGTCATGTGACTCCTCCCCTACATCTGTATTTCTTTACTCTACAAGTTTCAAACTCTCTAACACAAGTTTTCAAACTCCCCTTCACGAGTTTCAACATTCGTTAAATGTAACAGTGTTTGTGAGCAGCCCCTGAACTACACGCAACCCTTCTTAAATAGCCACCAACACATTTGTATCTCCGTAAAATCGATGGCCAATATCTTAATTGGACTATTGTACTCCGGTAGCCACAGATTGGAATTCATTGTTGGCCACATGATCAAATTTTCTTGGTCACACAGTGGAACTAAGGGGCCGGAAAAATCATTTGTTGAAATTGTTGTGACCCAACAAAAAAGATGTTATCCTCAGCTATAAACAGTATCTTTTAAACACAATTATGCCTTCCGTAGCCAGTAAAGTTGGTTCATTATCTTGGGTTCACTCGAATGGTGATGTTAGACGATGCTGGTAATTAGTAGTTTGATGTCAATTGGCATGTGTCTTTCCGCCTTTCTGCTCATTTCCTTGTCCAGCTTCGGTAATGTCCATAAATATTATAATCATCATTAAGGTGGCTAAAAGCACGCATTTGGTAACCTATGTAGAGAATTTAATTAGTATATATATATATATATTCTTGGGAAACTCGTCCCTCTTCCGTTGTTTGTACCCAAAATGAACGTCTTCAATTCCAAACATGCCTATTTATTCGCCTTCACCTTTACACTACATCGACTCAATGCATACATACATTCACTTCACTTATATCTATCTCTGTACAATTGGTGTTTCCTTGACAACAGCCAACATCTTTTTCGCACATCCTATTCCCCTGTGGCCAGTAAGCTACGGTTGAATGATGCTTTATTCCATATTTTCGGTAAAATTTCTGTGATTTCTTGCAGTTATAGCAAGAGCCTCTGTCCGAAATGAAATCAAACAGAGCGCTGTATTTAAAAATGACGTCTTGTTGCATTGTTGCATGAAATAGGCAGAAGTCAAAGGAACCGGGTCGGCTAATAAATATCGTAGTGCATGATCGATAATCGTTAAGATGTGTCGGAAACCATCAATTTCAGGTAGTGGACCAATGTAATCCGCTGATATTGTCGCGAATGGTTGACTTGGTGCACGACGTGCAGTCATTAATCCAACTGGAGTTACCGAATATGGATTAAATCGTTGACAAATTTCGCAGCTTCTGCAATATCCTTTCAAATCTGTAATCCAGTTAGGCCACCAATATCTACGAGATAATAGTTGTCTAGTCTTTAAATAGCCAAAATGTCCAGCTTGATCATGACAAATTTTAAATGCAGCTCCTTTGCAATCTTCAGGTACTACCAATGTATGGTATTTCTTTCGAATTAAAATGTTGTTTTCCATTACGAAATCGTTATGAATTTTCTTTTCATACTTGGTCAGAGGTTTGGATTTAAGAATTTTCTTTAATTCAACTGTGTAAGCGTCGATCATTTGTGCATCTTCTAGTCGGTTGTCGCGTGCAATCACTATTGCAATTTTCAGTTTGTCACATGGAAGTCTAGTGAGAACGTCAGCCAAAACTTTTTCTTTCCCTTTACGGTGGTGGACTGGGAAACGAAATTCTTGTAAGTCGAGTATATATCGTGCAAACTTCCGACACAGTTGTGCTTTTGTTGCCATCATGCTAATTGCCCAATTGTCAGTCCAAATTTCAAAAGTCGGTAACATTGTTAAAAGCCACGAAAACAATGTGTCAATGCCCAGTGTACTGCAAATTCTTCTAACTCAGTTGAGTGCAGCTCTGACTCTCCAGTTGATAACAGTCTGCTAGCTACTTCAACCAATTTCCAGGAACCATCGGTATGTTGTTGTAGTAGAACAGCTCCAATGTCCTGTTGTGAGGCATCGACATCAACTCGTGTTTTCAGATTCGAATCAAAATGTGCTAAAATAGGAGGTCGATTGATATGATTTTCCAGCTGTTTGAGTGAGATTTCGCATTCTTCATTCCATTGTAAAGGTTTTTTCTTCAACAACACTAAATTGGTTAATGATCTTGCAATTCTTGCATAATTCCTAATAAATTTTCGAAAATATCTAGCAAATCCAAGAAAAGAGCGAACTTGCTTCCAGGAATCAATCTTATCATATTTATCTAATGCAGAGCGCTTTGCAGGATCTGGATATCTTCCTGTAACTGATACGAAAAATCCTAGAAACTTGATTTCATGTACCAAAAAATGACATCGAGCGAAAAGTCTATTTTAAATCCATATGCTCTGATCATACGAAGTTCGAATTCCAATGCCCGAAGATGACCATCGATTGTGTATGTGTGTGTAGCCAAATT